>JANHFP010003425.1:82178-93763 GCA_032468135.1 Calamaria suluensis
GGAGGGGCAGTGATTTGGGGCAGGGCGCGTTAAAACTAACGGGCGGGGGGCGGCCGGAGGAGGCCAGGAGAAAAAATGAGGAATAGCAGGAGGTTGGCGGGGCTGGAAGGAAAAGGCCTGTGGTGGGAAAATTGGGCAGGGAAAGTAACCCAAGGTACCGTTAGGGGGTCGCCTCCGGGTTTGGGCATAGAGCGGGAGGCGGTGGCTGCAAATTATAGGGCGTCTTTCGTCGCGATCCTAGGCTGCGTGTTTTTTTGTTTTTTTTGTGGCAGTGAGTTCCCACTGTTTGGCACGGAGCTTAGTCGGATGCAACCCGGCTGAAGGACACCTTATTCTGGAGAGAAAGGACAAGGGAGGGGAAACTTTGATCATTCCCCGAGATGGAAATCGTCTTGGATGGTTGATCCCTAGGGGGAATAATAATAATAATAATAATAATAATATATATATAAAAAAACCCGCGGCTCTTGCTCTTAGCAGAGATTGAGGCCGCAACGTGCCGAGGCTGCGATCTCTTGTTCAGAGAATAAGTGCGTAAGAGCGCCAGCGTGCCTACCGTCCCTGTCCTGATCTCTTTGTATTCATTTCAATATTCAATTCATGCTTATACCTATATATATATAGTACCTAATAAATAAACGCGCACGACGTGTGGGCAGAAGGCAGTATTTGCTACCTCGAAGTCCAGCGCCTAAGACAGCTTGCGGGGAAATTCCAAGGGAAAGAGCGCCGCGGCTGTAATCCTTGGTAGGGTGCATCCAGTTGAGAATAGTGATGCAAAGATGATTGGTGATCAAGGTTGCCAGGGACGGGTCACGGTGAGACTTTTAAGCAAGCAAGGTACAAAGATAGGCAGTGAGGGGTTTTCTCTTCGTTTGGGTCAACGCAATGGCTTTTTCAGGGCTCCGTCCCAAAAGACTAATAGGACTTCATGGCGAATGCAGTGTTTTAAAATCGGTGAATACGGACGTTTAGATTCTTAAGTAGACGTTTTTCCAGGAGATTCATGTGGAAATCTCAGATGTTCTCAGATACTGCCAAAGGCTTTGGTTAAAACCGGTAGGTGATAGATGGAAGGGTGAATTGGATCTGATTACTTGGGGGGGACGACTGCTGCATTCTTCTTAACCCTGCACTGCCTAGTCCTTGTTTTTTGTTGTTGTCACTGTTGTTATTTAATATAACTGTCCTGTTGATCTTAAACAAGCCAAGCAGAGAAATAGGTTCAAAGTAATAGTATATTGTGCCTTTCTGGGATTGCTTTCCTCTTCTTCCTTTGCTCTTACCCATTGCCTCAAGGAGTCTTACAGTATCTCCAAAAAGATCTCTTTATGATTGGACTAGTTTACCTTATTGCATTTAGACTTGCATACTCAGGAAAATAGTTATATTAATAATTATTGCATACTAATTTACAAGTGAACTTTTCTCTGCCTTTTTTTAATTATGGGAACAGTTCCAAAGGATATTTATGAACCTGAAGGGCAAATCAGCATCGTCCAAGTAATACTGTTGTGATACTTTGATCTGCAGTTATTTAAATCATTTTTAATTTGTATGAAACATTCACTTGTGTGTGTGTATGTATGTGTATAGATACACAAACACACCACACACACCATAGTTTCTAAAGTAAAACCTAGAAAACCCAAGACAGAAATAGATTGAAAACAAACTAGGCTCCCCCAAAGCATCATATATATTGAAATTATATAATTTCCTTTGCTCCCTGTCCCATCTGTGTAGTTAATAAAAGAGATGTGGAATTGCTTACTCTGGGTCTTGAATAGTAGATTCATCTTTACCCAATCAGGTATTAGTTTAGCACTCTAGTACAATTAGACTGTTAAAAATGCTGACTGCTGAAATTTTGGAGCTGGGATACATAAAACAGCTCTTTCAGAACATAGATTAGAAGTGCATGCCTGTAATGATGTATTTATCTTTGATAGTATGCAAGACAGATTGAGAGGCAAAATGAAATTAAAATAAAAGTCTTGCACATTTTTAGCCGCAAGTTATATTCACTTGAACCACAATTTTCTGTTTGAATATCTATTTCAAAGAAGACAGAAAGACACATTAGCCAAGTAATTGGGTATAAGGATAGAGGTAGGTCTGAGCTTCAAATAACCTTTCATATTTCCCACCATTCATTTCACAGAAGACATTGAAGGCAAACTGGAACGCTCCTCCCCCACTAATTTAAAAGCATACCTACATACACACAGGGCATATAACCATTAAGCTTTGCAAAATCATGATTAAAACATGGTTCAAATCCAGATGGCCACTTTGAGGACCTTCAGTTCTACATGAGTATGCATATTCAGAAAGTACTTCTTGGAAATGGATTGGGAAAAGGAAGCAGTTGCCTTTGATGCTTCAGTTGAGAGCCTCGGTACCTTGCTTTTTCAGGATAACTTGAATCAAATTGCTCCTTTACACCAATTTTGGAGCTGCTTTGTACAGGCACAATTCCCAGATTTAAAAGCAAAAGCAGAAAAAAGGATGTTCCTACTGTGCATACATGTACCAACACAGACAAAGGAAACAGATTTTATAAACAAGCTAACACATGTCACAATAAAAAATACTTTTTCAATCTATTTTATTTTTTTCCTGATGAAACCAACCTACTGTGTTAAAACACTTTTATACTTTCTACCATTGCTCATTGCTTCCTTAGGATCCCTTTTAGACTTTCAAGATATTGCCTCCAACCTCCTATCTCCCTCTCTCTTTCTCTCAATCTCTATCTGATAAAGAGTGTTTTCAAATAAAAGCCTGTTCCAAGCAGCTAGCTATGTTTTGATAAAATTACCATAGGAATTCTTGAAAATGAAAATGAGGCTGGGACTTTGTTTTGCAACATGCTGGTCTCTGGGTTGGAAAAAAATAACGATTTATACTCTACCAAATTAGGAGAGATGTGGAATTTGGTAGCAATCGAGAGAGATCTGCAGATATACTGCAGTCTGCAGGCACTGATGAATATTGGAGAGGGAATAAGAATCAGGGTATGTAAGGAGCTGTGATAAAACTAATTATTTTGTACCTTTGCCCTATTATTTTCAAATGATGTTTCTATATCCCATGCCTCCTGCAGGGCAATGAATATATTTAACCTTAATTTAGCTGAGTGAAGTTCCTGGATTTTCTTCAAAAATGGTCACGGACTTGAGAATTTTCTTGCCTATTTCAAAACAATTGCTTTACTAATTTTTCTATTTGCTTGATAGGTTTTCAGCAAAATTATGTAATATGGAAAAACCTTATACAGGAGAAACGCTACCATTCAGAATTCAAGTTGACCTGGAAGAAGAGACTCATAACATTATTTGGCTTTTGATGAATAAAAATAGAGAAATTTCAGGAAAATATGGTGGAAAATCTCTAGTGGGAAATTGTCTGTTTCAGTCCTTAGACAGCATAGATTGTCTTGGAGAAAGAACAAATGAATTATTAATACATCAATCCTGAGATGTCCTTTGCAATTGTGAAAACTTCTAGCAATTGTCTGTAGGTGGCCACATTTTTCTACCCAGCTGATAAATAGACCAAGCATGTCCACTATTAGAATAGATAAACAAGAAATTCAGCAAAAACCTCAAACTTCCTTGTATTAAAGTTAGCAGAATCTGCTCTATGGGAACAAAAAGTGATTTTCTATAATGCTTTCAGGTTCATGCTTTCAGGCAGGTTAGCGGTGATAATTGTTTTATCAAAAGAGAGAATGAGGAAATATTAAGGCTTCACTGCTCATTGCATGACTTGTAAGACAACCTGAACCAATGCCATAAATGTAACATATTTTCTTGATAAGTACTCTTTTCACATACTCATTTCCAAAACATATATTCAGTTTTCATGATCGCATAATGAATGAGAAGTGGAAAGAGAAAGGAATAATTTCAGGATTATGGAAAGTAACTATATTTCTATCATTCATCACTCACTCATTCATTTTCTATTGTTGCCCATCTCAGCCAAGTGATCCTGGACAGCTTACAATACTAACATTATGTAGCAGTTAAAGCAATTATACACCCAAACAATAAATACATTCAGCAGGTTATAGTTAAACATAACAGTAAAGCCAAAAAGGGGTCCTTAACATATTACAAGGCCTACACCCAAGTACAAAGCCAAGTTCTTAGGGGAGGGAAATCCAGTATAATGACAATGCTAATGCGATCAAATGTTTTTCTCTTGGCTTTTTTAAGCATTTGAGAGACAAGAAGGCCCCAATACAATACAGGCCATAGAGTGGAAACAGAATTTGAAAAGTATTGTAGGGAAAGAACATATGTATGTTCTCCCAATATCTGGCAAACGGGAGCAACATTCTGTCTGTGACAAGAAGGTGTTCCAAAGAGGATCAAAGGAATCAAAGAGGTCCTATCTGAATCCCTAGGACTTTAGATAGCATAGTGGCTTCTTATATAAAGGTACTTCTCAATCTATCACCATTCAGTAACTGTTCAAAGTCAGGATGGTGTTGAACCAATGTTTTTTATGAACAGTCGGAATTTTGATCCATCACCCTTGTGGTCAGTTGATTGTGATTTTGAAAATTGACAACTGGTTTACACTTAGAACAGGTTGCAGCACCACATGATCATCTGATCAACATTTGCAATCCTTTGGCTTCCCCAGAAAGTCAATTGAGTTTCCAGCACACTTAGCTCCATAAGTCACTTGTGGGGACTACATCTCCATCTGTGCACAAACCTCAAGTTCTTGTGTCACCCTGGCTGATACATGTACCCCCTTCCACTCTTACATCCCCACCAACCATACTGTATCTCATTCATCTTATAGCCTTGCTCACCCCCATATAACCTCAATTTCTCCTTGCAGCTTCACACTCCTCAGTCTACACCATGCATCTCTGGCATTCCCTCATAGTCTTCCACATCTCAATTCCTCCCCGACCTAACAACAGCCATTTACTTTCCTATTGGTGTGGAACTTGCAATTTCCTGCTGGTTTTCCCCACTGGCTTGTTGCGGAAATCCAGTAAGACATTGCCTCACCATATGACTCTAGGATTTGCAATCAGGAATGCAAAGATTGCTGTTGCGAGGCAATGTGGTTGCGTTTTGCAACTGTATTGGTTAGTGTTCAAAATTCCAGTCCCAATTTCTATTGTAAGTCAAGTAAAAAACCATCTGTTTACTATGATTCCTGCTCAGTTTTTACAACTGAGCAGAGTTGGCATGCTGTAAGTCCCATCCATTAGAGAGTATTAGAGAGAAAAAAGGCTTTTAAAATGTAAAAATAAAAATTGGCCACGCCCACCTAGTCACATGACCTGTCGACCACCAAGCCACTCCCCAGAACTGGTAACAACAAATTTTACATTTCACCACTGGGATAAGATTACATTGGAGATACAGTATATCATGTTTTGTAGTAAAAAGATCCAAATAATGTTTTACCTTGAAATGACAGGTACAGTAGGAGGATGAATGCTATCCTTAATTTTGGAAGAAAGGCAAGAATTCATGTTTAAGAAACATGAATTCTGCAAAATATAAGTATAACAAACCTAAATAGTAAACAAAAAATGTTTACTACTAGGAGTACCAGAAAGTTTATCTTGAATTGAATTGAATCAGCAGGCTTCAAAAAGGGAAATCCTATTTCAATTTGATTTGATCAAAGTGCCCATATTCTAGATAAATCTTAAGATGAACCTCCCTTTGTAAAAGTAGATGAATTATGGAAAAATACCATTCCTTCCAGATAAATGCATTATGCATATATTGCCAGAATTATGTGGTACAGATTTGTATAGTCATTTTTCTATAGCTATTTTATTTTAATAGTGAGATTATGGCTATGATTTTAATTTTCATTTATTGACATATATATAATAGCAATTGATTATAACTTTATATGAAGTTCAGCTATTAACTACAAGGCAATCAGTGTTCATTATAGAATTTCCTAAATTTTTACCATCATTAGAACATTGGTTTTTTTATTATGATATGGATGAATACATAATTTTTTGACCCAGCACATCTCATATGTTAATTAGCAAAGAAGTGAGAAAAAGATCAAGTATATTAACCAAAAAGATTTAATGAGTTCAAAACAAACTAGTGATTAAGCAAAAGAGAGATTCAGTTATACAATACAATGAATAACCACAAAGGCTACACTCTGTACAAACTCTATTCTTATCTAACCCCATGAACCACTGTCTATGATATCGCAAAACTGAGTCTTGAATATGAAAACACTATATAATTGATCCAGTTTATGACCAGAATAGAAAATAAGTTGATGAGTTGTCAAAAGTTGTCATTTAGGCAAAGCTAAGGTGCTGCTGTTCCTGTTTGCATTTGATGATCTGAATAATCAGCTAGACAAGCAGTTTTAAATAAATCTGTGATGTCAGAAGCCACATCTTAGAATATTATAAAAAAACAACAACCAGAAAACAGACTAATCAGAAAAGTAAAAGAAAAGTGGGTGGCCATGTCAGAAATAATGCATATCTATCTTTATCTAGCCTTCTTGTACAATACTTACAAATAGAAAAATAGTAGTAGTATCATATCATTACTGAATAAATATTCCTAAAATGCTTAGCTGTTGGGAGAACTGAGGCCAAAACAAAATGGGTAATAATTATCTGGCTACTCTGCAAATTATTATCCAACCTCTATTAGATTGTATTTTCATTGACTTGGCAAAATTAATCAGTGCACTGTGCACAGGATCCAAAGCAAATTGGGTATTGCAAGTATTAATTATAAATGCTTAAACTTAAATTGGATGATATTCAAAATCCTCAGAGGAAGCTTTTTAAGTTCCACTCAGAATGATTAAGCTGCGTGGTTTGGAAGTTTCAAAAACATCCAAGTATTGCAGGACTAACTAATGGCTACATTAGCCAAGTAAAGTCTTCAGTTCAGTGAATGTCAAAGAATAATATACTTTATGTGTAAACCAAACTATATGATACTTAGATTATATATACAATTATTCAGAGAAATAGGCAGAGAGAATAAGAGAAATAGGAGAGAGAATAAGAGAGAGGACCAAAAAGTGTACAACCTGTTAAATTCAGATGTTTTAGACCAGGGGTGTCAAACTTAATTTCATTTAGGGGCCCCATCAGGGCTCTGGTTGTCTTCAAGGGGGATGGGTGGGTATGGGTTGATGCCACTCCCCAAACTGCTGACATGTTTCCTCTTTGTATTGGGTAGACCGAGCCGAAGCCACACTGGCTTGATCTTTCCTCTTCACACTCTGAAGACTGGGCCGAAGCTATGCTGGCCTGATCTTTCCTCTTCACGCTGTGAAGCTGGGTCCAAACTATGCTGGCCTGATCTTTCCTTTTCACACTGTGAAGACTGGGCTGAAGCTACACTGGTCCGATCTTTCCTCTTCAAACTGTGACAACTGGGCCAAAGCTACTTCCCAAACTGCTGACATGTTTCGTCTTTGTATTGGTAGACCGAGCTGAAGCCACACTGGCTTGATCTTTCCTTTTCACACTGTGAAGACTGGGCTGAAGCTACGCTGGCCTGATCTTTCATTTTCGCACTGTGAAGACTGGGCTGAACCTACGCTGGCCTGATCTTTCCTTTTTACACTGTGAAGACTGGGCTGAAGCCATACTGAGACCAGGACGGCCCCACGGACTGATCCAACCACATTGTGGGCTAGATCCAGCCTGTGGGCCGTGAATTTGACGCCCCTGTTTTAGACAAACTATCAACCCTAATTTTTTCTCCCAAATTTCCCAATTTTTATTTTTAAATCTAAATTCTCTAAATATAATACATATATATACGTAAATATAATTACCATTGAGTAGATAGTCCCAAAATCATATGAAGGTTCCAAGCTTTCCTTGTAGGTAGAATTCCACATGCTTGGTTAATGTTGCAATAGTTGTCTACAATAGTTGAAATGTGGGGGTTTTTTTTGAAGCAAACCTAAATGCTGAAAAATAAAGAAAATTCCCCACTAATCATTTAAAAATTAACAGAAATAATAAAAGAAATTTATTTTAATCAAAGAAAAATTAATTATTGTGAAATATTCTCCCATCTAACAGTTTTATGATATATGTAGGATGACATTTTGCAACTTACATTGTCATGATCCTAAATTGAAATGTCTTATTTGGAAGAAATAGAGAAAAGAAATTGTAGTCCACTGATCCACTTTTAAAGTGGTGATGTGTTCTTAGGAGTATGTTAGAAATGTGCTATTTTTGTTGCCAGCAGGATGCAATATAAAGCCATAATGACCCATCAGCTCATTGCTTTAGTAACTTTTTTATTGAATAGAACTGCAGCCAGTTCTGCAGAAAGCATGCAAAACAATATGAAACCTGGAAGCATTTCCTACTCAACACAGCTATATTATGGTAACTTTTTAAAATTAGATTACCAAAAATTTAAGGAAAAATATACAATTTGATAAAAGAAGAACATGAAACAAAAATAAATAAAAGCATACAAAATATACATTTCTAGACACACATGTAACAAACTTCATGGCACTGATTCATTATATTTAGCTGTGGTTGATCAATATTTTTATTATAGATGATCCATAAAACTTTTTTAATCATAATTTACAGTTATGGTGTGTCTGCAGTGAGAATCAATCTAATACATCATTGGAAAAAGTAAAATTTGCCATCAATACTGGATTGGAAAAATGGAAAATGTGCTGCAATGGAAACAGAGATAGCCTACATTCCAAGAATGAACCTTAGATAGGCAAGCTAACACACATAGAATATGGATTTTGAAGAAAAATAAAAGTATTTTAAGTAATAATACTTGGAGTGGACAAATGTACTATATTACCAGCAATGGAAAAATAGTAAAAACTGAAGGAATCAAGATGCCTTATGGAAATAACATCAAGCATCTAGGTGAAGATGATTATTACAAGTATCTGGGCATCCTTCAAGATGACATCAAACACACTGGTGCCATAAAGAAAATTAGAACTGAATCTATCATGAGAGTGAAGGCTTTAAAGTCCCAACCCGGTGGAGGAAATCAAGGTATTGATGGTATCAAATATAATGTTGGCATCAATTTGATACCATCAAATACCATCATTCCAATCATTGGATACCCAGCTGGAAGAATGCACTGTACTCAAGCAGATTAAAAACCCTAGATGGGAAGACCAGAAAAATCATTCATTTAGCAACACAGATTCTACTTACCAAGGAAAGTAGATGGGAGTGGAGTGTTGCAAGTAAACCAGGCAGCTGATGAAGAAGAAGAAAGAGTAATGGAAGAATATCAGAAGAATAGTGATGAAGATGTACTTCATGAAGGTTTACTGGATATCAAATATATAAAACTGGCCTATAAGAAAGTCCAAATGAAGAATAGGAAAGAGACATGGTTAGGCAAAGTATTACATGGCCAGTATATAAAAATAGCAGGCAAAATAAATACGAGACCTGGCAATGGATAAGAGCACAAGACCAAGCTTTAAGAACAAATACATACAAAGCCAGAATTGATAAGACAACAATGGATTGCAAATGGCAGCTGTGTAAAGAAGCTGAAGAAACAGTGGAACCTAGTTAGCTGTATAATAAGATTTCATGGACTGACTACAAACAATGGCATGACAAAGTAGCAACAATGATGCATTGGAGTATCACTAATAACATTTGACTAAAAGTAGGAACTGGTGGGACTAAAAAACAGATAAATTGGAAACAAACAAAATGTGTACAAATGTAACTAGATAGGGAAAGGAAGAGCATGACCATAATATGTAATAGAAGAAGGAAAACAAATATTATGGTCTTAGAAAATCTAATGATACTCTGATCAGTAGTAAATTAAGAGAGCCCCATGCAGATTAATGTGAGGAAATTTGAGAATGATGGCTAGTTTTAAATCAAAATGGGAAGATTTAATTATTTTTATAAAGCAATCAATAATTGGTTTTTACTTGTGGAATGCAAGTATGGCCTAAAGCAGGGGGCTCCAACCTGGGCAACTTTAAGACTTGTGGACTTCAACTCCCAGAGCCAGCAAAGCTGGCTGAGGAACTTTGGGAGTTGAAGTCAATAAGTCTTAAAGTTGCCCAGGTTGTAGACCCCTGGCCTAAAGAAAAGTTTACAAAAATGAAAGTTGCAATCATAAAATCACCATGTAGCAACTATATTGAACCCAGTAAGGCTTATTTCTAGGAAAGTATACAAAGTATCAAATGAAAGCTTGCAGCTAATGGCCTAATGGTTCCATCTGTCAGGAATGGAAATAATTTCTGAGAAAATGGATTGTTAGTATTTGGAAGGAAAAATGGACTATTAGTATTTAAAATAGGTAAACACAGCTTCATTCTTTTTGTCAATATAAATATATTTGTATGTACAGTATATATACACATACACACAGAGAGAGAAGGATTGACAGGATATACAACCACTTCCTTTCAATCCCTTAGAAAGAAAGAAAAAACCCACGGTGTTTTGTTTAATAGTTTTCCAACAGTCAACACTGATGGCTTTGGGTGAAATCCAGAACTGGGTAACGGGTAATGAATGACGAACAAAGTCTATTATCGAATCCTTTTTTTTATGAAGTAATTTAGGAATTCCGCTCCAATCATTTTCAGTTGCATTGGTGGTTCTTCGCCCCATAAACTAAGAATCTCACATTTGCACAAGTGATTGGTAAAAATCCATCCTATCTAGTATGTGCCTAATTTGGGACAGCTTTCTTGATAATTAAACCCCTTTGTAATTTGCCACACAGTTTACGCAAGCTGAAGGAAAGCAGCCAAAAAGTTGATAAAGCCTTAGTGTTTTCTATCGCGGTTATTTTGGCTTTGGCACAGTGCAGAATTCAGCTAATTTTGAACAGCAGTTCCTTAGAGCAGTTAATAGAATGAAGATCCTTTAGATGCAATCAAATAAGAACAAGCGGGCTAAGCAATGCTGGAAAAGAAGGACTGCTCAAGCTAGCCATTAGCATGCAAGACGAGCAGCAGAGATTTAATTTAAATTGGTATGCTAGGCATTTATGACAGAAATTCTCTCAATTCCTTGTTTTTGTCTTGTGTATCAGAAACCTTGGTATAGGCTTATTTATTTATTTTTGATACAAGTAGATGTTATTCATTAGCTTGGAAAAAGGTGTTAGCAAGAAATCCGTGTGGCCTTTTTATCTAACCAAATGCAAAACTATGTAGATCAGTGGTTCCCAAAGTGGGTGGTACCACCCTGGTGGTGGTGGGAAGAGACCTAGGGGAGTGGTAGGAGTCAGGGGCAGCAGGGGGCACTAAGGGGCAAGGGGGAAAACGGGGGCACTAAGAGGCAAGGGGGATGGCGCACATGGGCCTAAACAATGGGTGTCAGTAACCCACAGCTCTTCCCCCTGCTGTGGCTTCTTTTTTATTGAAAAGTTTTATTCAATACATCAATACACAAAAATTTCATACAATATATTTTTTTCCTCAAAAAACTGAGGCAAAGCTTCTTGTTGGATGATCCCACCACTGGCTGTCCCCGCCCTTCACCCTCCCAGTCCCTCCTTGCCTGACCTGAGAAGAGAGGGACAGGGGATGGA
>JANHFP010003430.1:160397-174293 GCA_032468135.1 Calamaria suluensis
ATTCATCATTTCCTGATGATTGGCCCAAAGTCATTCAGCCAGCTTTCGTACCTAAGGTTGGACTAGAACTTTCAGTCCCCTGATGATTGGCCCAAAGTCACCCAGTCAGCTTTCATGCCTAAGGCGGGACTAGAATTCATCATTTCCTGATGATTGGCCCAAAGTCATTCAGCCAGCTTTCGTACCTAAGGTTGGACTAGAACTTTCAGTCTCCTGATGATTGGCCCAAAGTCACCCAGTCAGCTTTCATGCCTAAGGCGGGACTAGAACTCATCATTTCCTGATGATTGGCCCAAAGTTACCCAGTCAGCATTCATGCCTAAGGCGAGTATAGTCCCTGTCCTACCGTCCCCGTTTATTTGTATCAATTTCTTTCATTCATGTCCATGCTCATATTTATACCTGTTATCTGGTACGTGTTCGACAAATTAAATAAATAAAATAAAATAAATGTCATCAACAGACATGTTATTGCACAGGAACATGAAGTTCAAATACAAAGGCCAATGAAGGTATAACACCCCCCACCCCCACTCATTCTCAACTCCATCTTGTCAGCTGCAACAGAACCATAAACGCTGGTAATCCTGTTCACCATTAAGCCAACTTTCCAAACATCCTCCATATTTCCAGTGTTTTTCTCCTACCTTGGAACTGAACCACATGGAGTTTTTTTTTTTCAGCAGCTCCGTGGGACGTCCTCCCCAAAAAGAAGCAGTAAGTTGTGAGTCCACAAGAACACATCAGATTCCACGAAACAGGAGTGGTCTTCTACAAAGGAGTAGCAGAAAAGAGAAACAAGCTGTATTCCACATTAACTTGAATATCAGATAAAGCCGTTAGTCCTTGCAAAAGTAAGTTCAATCGTGTGGTAAGATAAGTTACGAGTAAGATTTGGAAGGGACCTTGGAGGTCATCTAGTCCAACCCCCTGCCCAGGCAGGAAAGCCTACACCTCTTCAGACAAATGGTTATCCAACATCTTCTTTAAAACTTCCAGTGTTGGGGAATTCACAACTTCTGGAGGCAAAATGTTCCACTGATTGATTGTTCTCACTGTCAGGAAATTTCTCCTTAGTTCTAAGTTGCTTCTCTCCTTGATTAGTTTCCACCAAGCTTCAATGCATGCAGCTGTTACAACTGTATAATGCCCCTTTGATTATCCTTATTTTTTCCAAAATAGCAACTCTGTGAGGGAAGCTGGGCTGAGAGATTGTGACTGGCTCAAAGTTGGCACAAAGCTGGCTCAAAGCCGGCTTTCATGGCTAAGGCAGCACCAGAACTCAAATCTCTGTCTTTCTAACCTGGTGCCTTAAGCACTAGACGAAACTGGCTCTCTTCTGAAGAAAAAGTGGGATAGAAACTTGCCTTCCACTTCTCGGTTGCTTCCCTTTATGGAATTTTAAGCTGTTTAGAACCTTGGAGCAAATTTTATGAAAAAGAGGAGAAAATGCACACATACAAAACGAACAGTCAAATGTCAATAAATCATAAGGTGGCTTTGGAGAAAATACCTATATCCATCAAGATGTTGCCTGAAAGGTATCACAAAGAAAGTGTTCAAAGAGAGGGCTGCAGCTGTTAAGAGGGAGAGAGAAAATAATATTTATTGCTAAAAATTGTATTTGCCCTTTTAACCACAAAAAAGTGGCAGACTCAAGTTTTATTTCCATGTGCAGAACTTATATAACCTAATTATCAAATGCAGGGGACGAATGGGGTATTTATATATGTATCCATTCCTTCTCTACATCAGTATCTCCCTTCCAGTATCACTGATTTTAACAAATTATTTCAGTACATTATTTTTAGGTGGCTCTTTGGCCATAGTCATGCATTTCTAAGTTTAAACATCTGCCTCATTCTTATTTTCCTATTGTGAACAGCATGTAAGGTATTACTAATCTAAGTTGAGATATGTCTGTATTTGTTACTCACCTATTATAAGGGTCTCTTCCAGACATCCAAAGACATGTCCAAGAACTATTAGTTTGCCTAGGTGATGATTCACAGGTAACTGTGCCAGCACCTTTCCCAGAAAGGTCAACTCACCATCGTAAGGATTTCTTTCTTCAAAATCATCATTAATAGCAAGTGCTCCTACCTACTCCAAAACAAAAGCAATAATAATATTAATTGGAGACATAATCATGATTTTTGAGGCTAACCTTTAGTATAAGCCAAAAGTTACATTCTAAGCTTGGTAGGAAATAATGTCAGGCTAGCACAATTTGCAGCCCACAATGACAAATGCACATATGTATGAGTAATGACAAAACCGTATATTTTTTCGTGAAGCATGTAGTCTCATTCCCTGATTTCATTTTTAATCATTCAGTGTCACCGCTCAAAAATTGAATTATGGGAATTAGTTATCCATGCTCAGCAGGTCACACAATACTGGTTAGGCTGATTTAGTGACACAACGTATACAAATTGCAAATGTTATGGATTATTTAACTTTTCATCCTCCTATTAACCAAGCAGATGGCTTGGTTTGCACAAAAACCAAAACCCCATACTTAAAAGAACTGTGTACAATTGTTTTAGCTTCATAAAACACTCACCTCTTTAAGGTGCAAAATCGTGCGTTCAATATCACTGCTAACAGGAGGAGAGAGTGCAGTTGCTAACAGAGCTCTTGGTTCTCCCATGTCAAGCATCTTCACTTTTAGTACAGTAGTTTCCAATGGGCAACGCTAAAAGGATAAATAAAAGTCCTGTGTTTGACACTCCTCAATTCTGCAAGGATATTTTTGAGGATTTTTTTTTAAACAGTAGTAGCTGGTGAAGCTACTTGCTTTTATGCAATGTGCAACCTATGGATAACAGAACAACGGAATAACGAGAGTTGGAAGGTTGGAGATCTTCCAGTCCAACTCCCTGACATGTAGACACATTGTCATATTTTTTATTCAATAAGCAGAAATACTGTCTTTTTCTAAAAGTGTATGTGAAAACTGTAACAAACATATGGGGGAGTTCAGCGGGTGTGAAAGAGGAAGCACACACACACGTTTAGGGCGGTCTAAGAAAATGTTTCAAGGAGACACTGACTTTGTTGATTTGCTGTAAGGCTGCCTGGAAACGTAAAATTTAGTTTGCAAAATTTACAGTTTACCCTGAGTAGTATTAATGAGCTGAGCAGCAAGTTGGAAGCCATGCAACTGGCAACACAAGAAGTGAGAATGATGCAACAACATTCCCTATTGTTTTTCTCACTTCCTTGTAACTAAGCGCAGAAAGTCTTGGCCAAAACCTCAGTCCTCAAACTGCACATTCTGACAGTATGTGGCTTCACATCCAAATGGACAACCACAACAATCCAAGGCCACACAAGAAAACAGTCAAGAAAAAAATGCCAACTGTAAAAAAAAAAAAAGGATTTTGTGACTCTCCAAATGAACACCAAAGCAAAAGTTCATGCAATCCCAAAACATTGGAAGCAGCACTTGGACACCAACAGCATTGACAAAATCGTCACCAGTCAATTGCAAAAGGCAGCTTTTCTTGAAACAGCTTACATCCTGCAAACAGATTCTCCAAAACTTACTTATAACTTGTCCTTGAAATTACAAGGCGCACAACACATACACATGGTCACACCTCAGGCAGTGGGCAACCGGCTCTAATTTATTTATTTGTTAAATTAATTTGCCACCTATCTCACCACGGGATCGCTATAGGCGGCTTGCTCTAGGCAGATTTATGACTGGCTGCAGTGTCCCATGGTCAAAAGACCACAGTAATGCTTTTAGCTGGATTCGGCAGGGGGGGATTTCACTCAGAAGACTAGATTTGTTTAATGATCACGTGATTTGCTGAAAGACCATGATGACCACTGTAAAAATTGTTGTAAAATTGAGTCAAATGAATTGTAAAAAAAAAAAAGGAATCAAGTTAACAGCCAGAGAAAAATATTTCTCTTTCAGAGTTGTGTATGAAATGTACCAGATTTAGGTAACAATTGTTTGCTGATGGTTTAACGACAGTTAAATAGTTATCAATTGTTCCTAAGAATATCAGAATGTAAAGCTGCCCTTCTTATCATCCTTTGATGTTTTATCAGTGAGTTCTCATCACTTCCTGCCATTGTTCTGAAACATAATGGCTATTTTTTTTGGTGGTCAGCAGAAACATAACTGGTCTTCCCAATCTAAAGCCATGCAAATGAGTGTATGTTATTCTTACCATCATCTCAGGAACAGTGCTTTCCGGTATACAGTTTTCCCAGAAGTCTTTGTACACTAGTCTGTAGCAGTATCCTTTAGACACACGGCCAGCTCGACCTTTACATTAAAGAAAAAATCTTCAGCACTCACAATTCAAAAGCTGCAATACCACTTGCACTTATTAATGGCAGAAGAGACCAGTATTGGAACACACTGGTTGCCCGCTCACAATCATTGCCTCAATATCTCAGCATAGGCTTCTGGAATCATCAAAAGATTGTTTTGGTCTAGTGGAGGGATCTCCAACCTTGGCAACTTTAAGTCTGGTGGACTTCAACTCCCAGAGTTCCACAGCCAGCTTTGCCTTGTCTAGTGCAATGATGGAGAACTTCAGGGTTCTCAAAAATTGGGGAAATGCCTAATTTGACTCTGGTTGTGTGTCATTAGCAAAACATTTCACAATGCAAAGGTGTTGAAATAATGACTTAAGATATATTGTTACAAGGGACACAATTTTTTAATATAATACAGGATAATGTTAATGAACACATTTTATGAATACCGTTGCTCTCAATCATAAATCACTGTACCTCAAATGTAGAATTATAGAATCATTGTGTTGGAAGGGACCTTTTGAAGCTGTTTTTCTAGTCCAACTCCTGGCCAGTGAATGAATCCTTACTAAACCATCCTGGTCCTACCTCTTCTGGGAATGGAGCACTCATGATTTCAGGGGGCCATTGCTTAATGGCTTTCACTGACAGTTGTCTGAAGTGGAATGTTATCACAATTGTGCCAACCTTGGATAAGATTTAATGACAGGGAAGGAACTTTCCCCCTCAATCAAATCACATGCACACATATACACAATAAAGTTAAATTGCTTTGTCATTAAAAGTGGCTTGGCCATCTAATCATCACCGCTTTTATTTCTGAAATACATACGTGGTTACTTAAACCAGTGGTCTCCAACCTCTTTTGCACCAGGGACTGGTTTCTGGAAAAGACCAATTTTCCACGGACTAGAAAGGGTGGAAGGGGATGGTATTTGTGCTACCTATATCCTGCGCATTTATGGATGAAGCTTCACTTGCTTCCCCAGCCAGGTTCTGCAGACCAGTACCAAGGATCTGGGACTCCTAACTTAAAACCACCAGTAGGAAGAGCAAGTATGTATGTCTTAATGCAAACACATAATTGCAGATTAAGTAAATACTTTTACAGTACATATTTAAGACAGACTCTACATATAAAATGTTTTCAGGATTAGGGTCCCCAAAAGACCTGCAATGTTTTTTAAATGAAATCCCCTTACCGCTTCTCTGATCACAGCTGTTCTTAGATGCCCAACAAAGTCTCAAACTCTGATAGTTGGTATCTTCATCACAAACGAGATTTCTACTCAAGCAGAAATCAATGACTGTAGAATAAAAGCAAAAGATAAAAATAATAAAATATATTAGAACATTCTGAAGGACTTTAAAGAGAAATTAGATTCTCTTTTGCATTATGGTAATAATAAAATTATTAAAATAAATTAATAAAATAAAAATACATTAAAATGCAAAGTGTTAAGAATATTTAGTTTACTGTAATTGGTCACTTCCAATTTTAAAAGTTTCAATTTCTAGCTCAAGGTACTATTTATTATTTTCATGTGAGTTGACTGTGGAAAAATCATCAAACCAAAATGGTTTTGAGGGAGAATTCCCATAGCTGCTATGGGCTGAAAATGGTACAAGAAAGTTTACAACTGTTCTATATAGCATTATCCTTTGCCTGCATACAGTAACTACCCCACATCTCCTCTCCTCCCTATATTTTCTACCTTTTCTTACCTCTGAGGTGTTTGTCAAAGATAAACATAAAACAATGAATATGACAGATCAGAATAACAGAGTTGGAAGGGACCTTGGAGCTCTTCTAGTCCAACACCCTGCTCAAGCAGGAGACCCTATACCAGTGATGGCTAACCTTTTTGCCATTGCGTGCCAAAAGTGGGGGGTGCCCGGGGAGGTTGCACGTCCGGATGCCCACACTCATAATTCAATTCATCCCATCCTCCCTAGAAAGGCTCTGGAGCCTGGGGAGAGTGAAAAATGGTCCTTCCCCACCCCCAAGGTTGGAAACAGCCTCTTTCCCAACTTCTGGTGGGCCTGGAAGGCCCGAAAATCAGATGGCCAGCACCCCCATGCGCATCAGAGTTGAACTAGGGCAACGCTCATGTGCCCACTGATACGGCTCCGCATGCCACCTGTGCCACAGGTTCACCATCATGGCCCTATACCATTTCAGACAAGAGGTTGTCCAATCTCTTCTTAAATGGAGCATCCACAACTTCTAAAGGCAAGCCTTTCCACTAGTTAATTGTTCTCATTATTAGGAAATGTCTCCTTAGTTCTAGGTTTCTTCTCTCCTTGATTTAGTTCTCATCCATTGTTTCTTGTCTTCATTTCTGGTGCTTTGGAAAAATCGGTTGACCTCTCTTCTTTGTGGCAGCCGCTCAAATATTGGAACACTGCTATCATGTCACCCTTAGTCTTTTTTTTTCCATTAGACTAAACTAACCCAATTCCTGCATTGCCCTCATTGCTTCAAAAAACAAGTGAATCAAAACAAATTAAAATGCTATACTTAATTTAATCCAAAGAGTTACTGATCATAAACAAATATCATTTAATAATTATTAATACTAATGACATTTTTCACCCTTTTTGCACAAATACAAGTTGCCATTAACAGAATTTGATTTTTGCACAGATCAGTGCTTTTCTGAAAAGCTGCTGAGGGGGAAAGGTTATAATAAAGTTGTAGTAACTCTGCCTTTCACTTTACAGAAAAAGCATTTTCAAAAATTACTTCTAAACAAATATGTTTAAAGATGCTAATCACTGTCGAAGCCAGATTACAAAATAAAAGAACAAAATATGCACAAAATTCTTTTCCATAACATAAGAAACATACCTACCATATTTAACATCTGGTACTGTTACAGAGCTCTGGGCTATGTTTGTAGACAGCAGGATCTACAACGAGGTTTTAAAATAAGATTTAAGACATTCTAAAAATCTTAAATGTTCTTGTACTTCATTTATAATAATTTCATGTAATCAGACAGCAATATGTGCTCTTTTGTTATATTATTTACGTATTTATTAAATTTATATGCTGCCCATCTCACTGTTGCACTGACAAAATTTACAAAATGTAATTATACATTCTGCTTCTTCAAATTTAAATGGAACCCAAATAAAAATAACTCATTCCAACAAAACTATAGTATTTAAAATGTAAAATTGTCATTTTGCACTTGAAGAATCAGAATTAAAATATCAAATTTTAATAAACTTCATTGTTTGCAATCAATCCATCTCTTCCTTTACCTCAGCAATATTTTACTGTAAGCATTTTTATTCATAATTCAGCTAATGCTTCCTACTCATCCCCACCCTTCGCCTTCAAAATAAGAAATCACAGTAATAACTCCCTAATTAAAACTCACTTTTCGATAACCAGGAACTGGAGCCAAAAACACATTATTCTGTTCTTCTAATGTGACACTGGAGTGAAGTGGATATACTTGTAACCTAAAAAAATCATTTGAGAAACAGTACAAGGGAACATGTAGAAAGATGTACATTTTCCCCAGGCTGGGTCCAAAACAACGTATTTGAAATTGTCAACAGATATAGATATATAAACTGTAAATAAGACACTACTTCAACCACTCTTGTTTCCTATTTTCAGTCATCTTTATACATGTTTTATGACTTAACCTGCTCTGTGAATCTAGCTAGTTGTGGTTTATTTTTAAAAACATTGTTAAAATTGATGGCACTTCAATGTACAGTATTAGCTCAGTCAACAAATGTGCTACTGTCTAATTCCATCTAAAGAGGGCAAAAAGAATGTAATCATCTAGTGCAAAGGTTCCCAAATTTGGCAGCTTTAAGATTTGTGGACTTCAACTCCCAGAATTCTGGGAGTTGAAGTCCAAAAGTCTTAAAGCTGCCATGTTTGGGAACCTCTGATCTAGTGGAAGAAAACCTGTATTGAGAATGCAGCCAACGAGAGAAACCAGCTCATTCTGGCACTTCAATCCATCAGTCTGAAAATTCCTTCCCCTATTTTATTCTGCATGCTTAGGGGGCTTAAGAAGAAAACCAAATGGAGACGCCCCACAAAAACCAAATGGGGAAAACCAAAAAGGAGAAAAGGCAGGCAGGCATGGGTAGGAAATTCGTAACTCCTAACCACATGGGAAAAGACTAAACAGATCAAAGTTGTCTGCAAATAACTAGTTGTGAGTTGCATGAATTGGAGGGAGGGATTGGTAAAGCCAATTTAATGTACCGTCTTTTCCTGAAAATAAGACCCTGTCTTATATATATTTTTTGAACCCTAAAATAAGTGCTCGGACTTATTGCCATTGCACTCAAAAGCCCAATTGGGCTTATTATTAGGGGATGTCTTATTTTGCGAGGAACAGGGTAGGAGATGATGAGGCCGCACACCGAAGGATCGTATAATACCCAGTCCTTTAATATTTCAAAGTTCATTCATCAGGGCAGTGGCCCATATCTGATGCTTTAATGAAGCTTCTAATCAATAATCCTAAAAAAAAATGCTCCCCAACAGATAAAAGACAACTATGCTTCCATTTCTTGCATCCCACCTCATGTAGCAATGAGATAAATTAACATACCAACAGCACATTTTGCTATCTGCGTATCTCAAAACCCTCCTCCTTTTTAGAAAACCTCCATACACATTCAGGGATATCCTGTGCTACCACATCAAACTCTGTCTTCATCAGTTACTTCTGCCTTACCCCATTCGTAGTGCATTGTCACAGAAAAGGCAAGACGCTGTGTGACTTTTTAGGATTTCTGGCACAGAAAAGAATTGGTCTTACCTCCTGTGAACCATTTTTGTGAGAAGCTCAAGCAAGTAAGTTATTTCCGCCAAACCTAAAGAGTAGAAAATAAAAAGTAATGATGCTTCTTTCTTCCCAATGAAAAAAAACATAAGGTAAAATTATTAAAAAAGAATAATTTGGAAGTTTCTTCAGTTGAAAATAGCTATCCTAGCATCTCTGATTCCAGCTTAGATGATGGGTTAATGTTCTCATTTTAGTCATCATGCTTATTAGGTGTGTAATTATTAGTTAATTAGTAAGTAGCTTATTATAAAAAATCAAAGGTCAAAACCAAGCAAAAGAGATGGCTGGGGTTGTTGTCTGAACACAGCTAACTGTAATTAATGTAATAAAGTAGGTTAAATATGTGAACCAAGTTACAATAATATTGGCATTTCATCCTCCAGTTTACCACAAAGCCTAGTAGCAAACATATCACAAACTGATCATTCTCAAACTGTAGTACCTAAATGAAAAAGACAGTCAGGCTTCATTGACCAAGTATTGATCAAAGACAGGTACCAAGCCATGCCACCAAGCCATACCAAGCCATACCCACAGAACCGGTAGTAAAAAAAAATTGAAACCCACCACTGCCTACATAGTGTAGTGCTTGATTATTTGAAGGACCAATAATGTCTCCCATAGTACACAGTTTATCCAATTTGGCAGGATTGGCCCATTCCAGATTCCTTCACTTAACAAATGCCATATAATAGGAATCCAGAAGTCTGCCTACTCTTGGAATGAGGGTGGATTTAAACAGCCCCCACCCTGTTAATGCTTTGAAGGACCTTGAAGACCTGGATATTAGCCCAAGCGTTTGGGAACTTTAATTGACCCCCTTTTCTTCATTTTCTTTATTCTCATCTTGACTTGCTATATCTGACATCTTTACTCCTTTTTCTGTTCTCTCCCTTTTTTTTAATGGTTAAACAATTGGTTAATTGCCCAGAGTCTCTGGGAGTCAGGTGACATAATTTACAAAAGGAAAGGTTAACATTTCCTCTCCCCTAGTTAGAAAACTAGTTCCTATATATATTAAAAAATAACACAAAATAAAACTCACCTGGTAAAAATACTAGCACACTGCCACGTTCTGGTACAAACTCCAAATTATGATCCCTAATATCAGAAACACAGTTTTTGTCTTAAGTTTACATTAAAGCAAATATTTCCTCCATATATATCAATACATATATGATTAAAGACTGACTCACACACTTTTTCTAGCCACATTTCCAACCCAAGCAGCCTTTTAATGTGTGGATATCAAATCCCAGAAGTCCCAAGCCAAACTGAGAATTCTGGAAATTGTCATAGGAAATATGAATTAACTGGGTAAACAGATCTATCTATTCACAAAGACTTACTTAAAGCTAGGTTTGCGGTAATATATACGGAGACGGAATCTAAAAGCTAATTATTCACTTATGTAATATTTAATTTGAAATAAACTAGAATTATGTAACAGGCTTTTGCAGTATGAGTCTTTTCTCTTACATCAGGGATGGGAAAGGGAAAGCTTTCTTAGGCGAAGGGGCCTAAAGTAATATTGTTGGATTCTTAATGTTTTCCAACTTTGTTTTACTGTGGAATACTTGGTACTCAGTTTGGTTGTTTCTTAATTAATAAGTTAATTATTCTTGCTTATTCTAACAGAGCAAAGGTCAAAATCAAGCAAAAGAGATGGCTGGGTTTGTTGTCTGAACATAGCTAATTGAAATTAATTTAGCAAATTAGGTTAATGATGTGATCCAAGTTATAATGTTGTTTGCATTTCAATCAATATCTTAGAACTTAGCACAACTTAAAATGGTATTAGTTTCCGTTAAATAGTGGTTTAATGTCTCTATGTGTTGGGCGGTTAAGGAATTTTAAGGTATTTTGACTGCCAGTTGATGTTCATGGATGCATTCTGTCAATCTGCTTCATTTGTCCTACATAGTCACTATTACTCCCTGACAAATTACATGTCATAGAGGACTTCTGCTTTTTGTTTTTGTTTGGTTTGGTTATTGGGTCTTTGATTTTAAGATGTTTTGGAAGGATCTTGTTGATATGTGTGCTACAGTGATGCTTAAAGGTTGATATAATCTGGATTGCCTCAGATGTTTTTGCTATTTGCAAGTTATCCTTTTCATAGTTTATGATACATCATATAACTTGCCATTTTTAAGAAGGTTGTATTGATATCTGTTATATTGAAAAGCACTGTACAGCTATTGTAATGTGAATATACACCCACTTTTCTACTGAATTTTATGTGGCACATCCTGAAAATTCAGAAGCAGTTTATGAATTGTTTACCTTTAAATTCTTTTAAAGCTATTTTAGGCCCTTAATAGGCACACTGGAGTATAGAATGGAACGATTCAGATTGAAAACTAAATTTGATTAAATTTAAATTTATTTCAATTAATTAAAAACATTCAGTGTGATTTATCCTTCATGTATTTTTCTCTTCTGTCACTTCAAAAACTACAAGTCAGAGCAAGTTTTGAAGGGAACTCCAGGATTTGAGTAGTTAAGTCTACCTGTTTTAGGTCATCATATTTTATATATATTACACATAGTTATGCACTGAATGTAACAATAAGACCAATAAAATAGCACTGTGCAAATGTGCTTTACGAATTATCATATACATCTTTACCATATTCAGCTAAATGCATACGTGCTTTCCCCTAACACTGACATAGATGCTTGCATAGTTAACATCAATCCAATCCTATATCATTTTATTCTTATTTAAAACTTGGATGACTTTGAAGTTGATTCCAAGGGCAATCAACTATATCTTAAGAGCAAAATACTATACAATGCATACTTATTTTTTTTTTCCTGCTATTTTCCCAGCATGCCCTCCTACTACCCCAATCTGTTTTTAATCGTTTTTCCTCCTGGGCAATTAACGTATCCTGTCTTGCTTCCAAAAAACAATACTGAGATTCATCCACTCACTGCTTCAAAGAAATAACTCTGTGGAGCCTAGAGACATTTGTGCAAGTCAAGATGAAATTAGAAGCTGGTATTTTGCTTTACAGCATGTCAACATCTCATTTAACAATTATGAAAATTAAAAATGTTTTTTAAAAATAAAAAGCAGCCAGTGTGGGGAGTCATCCATAGGCACATTTGATTGCCTATCCCTGCCTGAGGAATAGAAGAACTCTTATATAAACTCAAGATTATTTTTACATCTAAATGAGCTTTTTCAATTATGGCTTGCCATATTTCTATTTCATAATATGCACCCTGATCTTTTTAACAGGAGGAACCACAGGCTATCAACTAAGCAACATTCTTCATACATGTTAGGCATTCTTTTATCTACAACCTTCCTCTTAAAACAAGAGATTGATGGTTCCTTCAAAATTTGTCAAATTTGCACTTTTTAGGGAGTTTTACATGGTAATCCCCAGCAGTTAACAGAGCAGGAAGCTAATAAATTAATAGCATTGTACTTTGAGCCTTATTAAAACAGAATTCCAAACTCCTTCCTGTGAATTTGATTGGACTTGCATCCTACTGCAATCATACATTCATTCATGTCATGTCTCTGCCAGCGTCCGACTCAGACGTCGAGGAGGAGAAGCTGGCAGAGAGCAGTGAGGGGGAGGCTGGAATGAAGGAAGTGCAGGTCCCAGCAGCATCCAGTGAGATGGGGGTGGAGTTAGAGAAGGACAGCTCAGAGGAAGGAACAGTGCCCCCACCTGACCCAAGACAGAGAGGTAGAGACAAACGGGCTATGGAAAAGAAAAGGCTACTCAAGAGTAAAGATAGCTGAGTGGAGCCTTTAAAAGCCAGCTGGTAGTAATCAACAACACTGGAGTCAAAGCGTTGAATTCCTCAAGCCTAGCGTCTCATGGTCTGGTATCTATGAGCAAGGAGTCTTTCATCCAAGTTTTTGTTCCTCGATAAGACATTAATTACCATTGAACCGAAGCCACAGTTTATTTTGTCAAGGATTTACTTTTGCTTTTGAAAAAAGGCAACAAACTTCAGAATAAAGAAGACCATTTGTTTTTTGCACTTATTTTACGTCTCTGGTTTTGGGTTTGCTAATTGTGTTGAGTTGGGTCATCACATTCTGGATCAAATAGGAATCAGTTTGTTTGTTTTTCCATTCAGACGGGTATGAATTCTGCAGCCAAAACTAACTGTAGAATCTTTAATGCCTCTGTTTTGTTCATTTTTAGGAGTGATTGAGAGGCCAAACCAACCCAAGAAGAAGAGATACTGGTACGACTTAACTTACTGCAAGGAAGATCTGCATTGCACTGCTCACCACCTCAATATACTGATAATCAAGCAAGCATCCGGTTACGGTGATGACGTGATGGTCTTCTAAGGCCAGGTTGGAGTTGATCACAGGAGTCACCAGGCAACCAGGACCGTTCTCCATCCACCACGAGCGATGCAATGATGTGTTAAAGGTCATGATGAAGTCTCGATCCTGCAGAAACGGGAGACAGCAAACTCAACAGTGATGTTTGCACCGCTACAACGAGGGAGAAATTCTGGGAGTTGAAGTCCACAAATTCTCTATACCACCAGGCTTGAAATGCTAGATCTGGACAGCCTCAAACTATGCCGTCTACGTTCTGATCTATGCTTAGTTCATAAGATTATTTACCAAAATGCCCTTCCCGTAAATGAGTCTTTTAATTTCAACCACAACACCACAAGGGCTGTCAATAGATTCAAATGGAAATCGCTCTAATCTAGACTGTAGGAAGTATGACTTCTGCAATAGAGTTGTAAATGTCTGGAACACCCTACCTGATCCTGTTAGTCTCGCTAA
>JANHFP010003430.1:262271-273366 GCA_032468135.1 Calamaria suluensis
GAGAGAGAGAGAAAGTGAAAGAAAAGAGAAAGGGTAGTACCGTAGTCACCGTAGCGAAGCACGGGTACCTGCTAGTAGTGGATATGTATAATAAATAGCCAAATAAAATAAAATAAAATATTTTAGAAGGACTGACACTAGAAACCATTTGGTTTCATAAGTGTACCAATGTCTTCACATTAAGACAACAAACATTCTATCCCAGCAGAATTTTGGGCTGCGTTCAAAGTGCCAGCCTGCTGATATGGCACGCCATCCTCTCTTTTTATGGACTGTGACCAAAAGTAACACTGTAGCAGAGAAGATAAAGCATGTCTCACTGCTTAACCTGCTGTGAGAGAGCAACTGGACAATTGGTGAAATAATATCTTCCATTGGGTCAATAGTTTGTTTGCAAAGGAACAACCTTCTGAAGTCGCACAATCTGAGTTTTTGCAATCTCAATTTTATCCAGAGCCCAAATAAAATAGAGGCCATGGTGGTACATACGCCCTGTTAATTGTTGGATCTGCTGCTATTACAGTAAAGGGGAGAAAGCTCTTGATCCTTCTGACAGACTGATACTTTTAACAGGCATTAGGATGCTTTCAGAAACAGTGGTATGTTGATTTTTTTTACCTGCACTTTTCATTATACATACTTCTTCAGATTAATAGAAAAGAAACTGCTTTTCAATTGTTTTCCTTAGGAGCAGGAATATACTCTCAAGATTCTTGTGGATGGGCAAACACAACCAAGTTAAATTATTTAGATAATTATATATGCATATATATTTATATATATGTACACATACATATATATTTCAATTGTTTATTCTACAAACTCTACAAATTCTACAAACATATACATATATACGTGTGTGTGTGTGTGTGTGTTTGTGTGTAATTGTGGAGATACTTGGTTGCCCAATTATGATTGCCCAATTATGGGAGGGAACATCGCAGCTCCCCTTGCCTTTCAGCTCATCTCAAGAGACTATCCAGGCAGAAATTAGCAACATCCTTGTGCTGTATATATGTTGGTTAACAATATCATATATAGCAAGATTTGTAATTCTGGCTTTGATTACACTTAAAAACAGATGATACACATTTTGAAGGTGGAATCCAGCTGAATCTAAACCTGAGACCCTGAATATGTTAAGTGCCCCATTTTTTAAAAAAAATCATATTGTTTTGTTATCTTGGCTGCTGTATAAACTTAATTTTATGTTTCTATTGTTTAAAATGTTTTAAGTTTTTATATTTTAGAACCATTAAACTACCCATTTGCTCGTTGAGACCTGCAGCTATAGAAGATGAAAAAAATAAATAAATCTACTGAAAAATTTAAGTGTTCACCATGAAATTCCAAAAAGATAGAAAAAACAAAGAAAAATTGATTTCACTATTAAACATGTTCATTACAAGCTACACTAACTTTTTCCCAGCATAAACAACCCTTATCCTAAATGCTAGTTATAAAACATTCATTTGCTATGCAGAACATTCTATTCAATAGTGACTAACTATAATAAGGACATTTTATGGCTTTCAGGGGAATGCTCTACAAAAAACTTGCATACAAACTCTTACCTTTCTGGTTATGAAATCAAACTTTGTATTGCACTGCATACATCTAGGACACTATAAAATAACAGTACAAAGATATTTAAGCTTGATTGTTTCAGCCAAAGACTAAAATAAGACATGACATATTATGTGACACAATTCTAAAGAGCCTCGAGTAAGCTTCATAAAATACTTCGGCAGAGATTGTTTTCTGTATCATAATATTTTCCTACTAAAAGAAAAAATACAAAATCATCTGCAGTTCAGATTCAAGCACAATTAGTATGAAACAGCTAAGGACATCTTTCTGAGATCACACCTAATCCACATAAGGACAATATATACTGCCAATATTTTTCATGATTCATAGAACATAAAGTAGGTTGGGCTGCTGTGAAATGTACTTTATCCTATTGTTCTTGGACAACATTAGAAACTCCAACAGGCTTCAATCTACTTTCTAGACAAATATCTATTTCTGACACCATTTAACAACATTAAAATGTTAACATTGTTAACATTTAACAAACATCCTAGAACTGGCATTGTCTGCAATGTTGTTGAAACTTTTGATAATTCATGATTTTCCAGTAGTTGACTCAACACATTTAGCAAAGGACTTGCTTATTTTCATTGTTGTCAACCTAGCATTTGAAAGTGTGATTTATTATATGTCTTTTGTCAATTCTGGTCTGTGGTAGAACCCCTGCTCTATTGAGCACATTTACATCTTTCTTTTTTGTTTCAGTAGTAGTAACTCTGAGACAAGGACTGTAGCTTCTACCATCACCTCAGTTTTTCTTTCCAAGCCATGATTTGTTTTCCAGGCCTCTTTAGCTATCTGATCAGTTACCTTAATGCAGAGGTCTTCAAAGTCCACAAATCTTAAAGCTGCCAAGTTTGAAGACCTCTGCCTTAATGCTTCCATGAATGGGAATTCCGTAAATGAGCAGAATACTTACTTCATCCTTCAAATCCCTCACCCAAACTAGTTTCTTTCACAAAACATATACTGAACGCATTAGCCATTATTGAAAGTAAACCTTAATTTTTCCAAGACAGTTCTTTCAATTATCTCCAATATCTTCAACAGAACTTCCCAGAGCGTTTATTTCTTTAAAGCAGAGGTTCCCAAACTTGCCAGCTTTAAGACTTGTGGACTTCAACTCCCAGAATTCTCCAGGCAGCTCTGCTTTATATAGCCCCTCATGTTACAACCAATTTCGGGTGGCTCCCAATCCAAGCACTGATAATAAAGTAAGGGACCCCCTCTTAATCCAGCCACCATTGCTTTCCACTCAGGCACCCCCTGCTGGCGAACCCAAGAACAGCATGCCATGTTCTAGCTCCGTTTTCAGTGAGCTGCTCCGATGTTCTTCTACTTGGGAGGGCGATTTTAAGGCAGCCCGTTCGAATAATCGATTCAACGCCTGAATTCAGGGCGAGCTTTGAGCGTCGCAGCGGGACCTTCATTCCAGGTTTTTTTTGGGGGGGGACCTCCCGCGAGGGGAAAAGACCTGACTGTGGGTTTTTTTAAAAAAAAAAAAAGGGAGTGGGGGAGATGAGGCGGAGAAGCACCATGGAAGGCCTGCTGTTCCAACGGTCTCCCCAGGAATAGGGGCCGGAGCGACAGGCTTTGGCGGAGGGCGGCAGAGACTGGAAGGAGGGAGGAGATAACACTGAATGAGGGTCTTAGAGAGAGACCCTGAGCCGCCCTACCACCGTTACCTCCTTATCCGGAACCCACGGCGGCTCTTCCAATCCGAAAGGGCTCTGTGTAGCCCGGCTTTCGGGGACCATTCGGAGCCCACTAGGGGAGCGGATCAACTTTTTGCCTTCAGGGGCCTCGCGCCCCGACATTTTCGCCTCAGCGCTCGCACCACAGCCGCCGCCACACGGCGACGCGCCCTAAACCCTCGATCCACCCACAACCACCCAATCCGAAGCCACCGCCCCGCCACAGCCATCCAATCGCCATCAGATTCACTTATGGCAGACGTCTCTCCGGACCAATGAAACGTTGATAAATGTTTCTCTTCGGGGAGGGGGGGGCAAAGCTGTTGTTTTCAACATTACAATGGTAGGCCGACTCCCCTCCCCCTCCCCATTGATATATATACTTCTCAGCCAATCCCCTACAAGGCATGTCAGGCCAAATGGAAAGTGAAAAGGGGAGAGAGAAAGAGAGAGAGAGAGAGGAGTCTCGCACGCCTGCGCGCTGAGACTACAGAATAACGCCGCATGCGCCTTTTACGTGGACGGCGAAGTTTATGAAAAGAAGCCGTGAGCTTGATGACGAGCGAGGCTTTCTGATTGGCTATTAATTCTTTCCAGCGTTCTGTGATTGGTCCACGCTTTCCGCGGTTTAGGCTGATTGTTAAGCGCCTTTCTCTTTCCTAAGGCTGGGATCGTTCACTGAAGGTAGGAGATCATTTGTGATTCTTGCTTAATAGGCTTCTCTCGGTGGAGTTTGAGTTGGGGGACTTTTGTCCGACTGCCCGTTTTTGACAACTCTTGTTTAGTTTTCAATATTGGCATTTTTTTTCAAGCTGGTTTTGAATTTGAATTAACAAAACAGTGCAATGATTATTTTTTTCCCATTTATTAACATTTATTTACTTTTACCCATAGAGGTGGAAGCTTTATTTTTCAGTCAACTGTCATAATTGTTTGTTCACTTTCAGAATAAAAACTTCATTCATAGTCTTCCCCTGCATGTCTTACTCGATGTCTAACAGACTAGGTTGTTTGATTCCAGACGAATAGAGGAGGGAAGCCCCTTATTCGTGGGACCTTATTCTGTATGATGATTGTAAAATAGCACTTGCAACTACTTTCACAACATTCAACATGCTTTGGCCCATCCCATATTATCCTTATATTTTTCCACCCACGTACCATTGTCGCATGCAGTTTACGTGTGAACCATTCTTCACCCCTGATATTTTTTCACATGCTACGTAACCTGAAAGCAACTAAAACAAGCCAAGGAGCCTAGCAATTGCAATTCACTATATATAAGTAGTAACATAAAAGCATTAAAGAAAAAATAGAAAAATAATACTGAGATCAAGGAACAAGTCTTTCTGCTAGCATCTTTCTAAAGCTATATCTTACTCAGTTTTCTTCCTCTATGTTACTTAATATTGTGTGGCTCTGCATTTGTGAAGAAATGGACTGGGATAAGTTTGACATGAACCCTAGAGTGATTGCAGCTATTAAAAAAGGTACATTAACTCTACAAATCCTTGTTTTCATATTATATGTTGCCCCTCTTATCATTTTTATATATTGTGTAAGAAAACTGTCTTGCTGCGTAAAACTAAGGTACAGTTGCAAGTGAGTAAATGCTGGTTGTGATGAGATTGGGTGTTATCCAGATCTAAAAAGAAGCTAAGGTTACAATTTGAATTTTTTAAGAACAAGCCATGTTGGACTCATTTCTGAATAAACACATGTGAGTGTGTCTATAGCTGATCATTGATGGAATTTTCTTAGCCTTGCTCTCAACTGCTGTTTAGAAATATGATGAATGAATGAATGGCCAGTGGTAAGGAATAGTTGAGCAACCGTGAATAATTATAGTTTCACAGTTTTGCTTAAAAAAATACTTGCATAAAAACAAATTTCTATATTAATGGTGCAATGCTATTTATATCTACTTAAAAGTAAGTTGCATTGAGTGGAATGGGGCATACTAAAGTATAGGATTCCAGAACAAGATAATATTTATTTATTTATTTATTTATTTATTATTTCAATTTATATACCGCCCCATCTCCGAAGACTCAAGGTGGTTGACAGCAAATTAAAACACATAATATACACATAATATACATAATATATAGGATTCCAGAACAAGAGAATAAAGTAATAACATGTCTATGACCTGTAATGTTCCCACTTTTCAAATAAAATTAATAGATCTGTTGGTTATAGAATCAATTTTCTTATTTCAGCAAATATAACATCAATTAAAGACATTTTCCATCTTTCGGCATCAGATTTGCAAAGGTTAACAAAGCTATCCAAGACAGATGTACAATATCTACTAAGAACAATTTCTAGTACTTTGAGAAAAAACTCTGTTTTTACAGGTAAGTCTTCAACTAGCTTCACCCTCCCCAAATAATTGATTTAAAAAATATTAAACTACTATAAACCTATACATTGAAGGTATAGTGGGATTTGATCTTCCAGATTTTTGTTAAAATCTAATTGAATCCTTTAAATTGCTGTAACAAGGTACCTTTTTTCTTCTCTAGTTTTGAGAACCTCTTTTATTCCCTTTCCACCTTATATTCCTTTCCTGTTACTGAAATAGAACATTGTGATTTTGCTGGATGTCTTAACTGAATGCTTGCTGAGGATTTCTGAATTAGCTGATTAAGAGCCTCCATGCCTTTATTTTTTGAACCACTTACATTGAAAGAGACATACAAGTGTATTACATAAACCTGCTCTCAAATTGTTTTAGCACTCCAGCTATTTCAAAACAAAGCCCCCAGCACTTCCCAAAGCCAGAAGCTGAGTCTGGGCTGCCCAGTTCTAGATGGTTTGCTCCGAGGTGGAATTCCCCATACAGGAATTACTGAAATTGCTGGTGAAAGCTCTGCTGGGAAGACTCAGATTGCTTTGCAGCTGTGTCTTTCTGTGCAGTATCCATACAGATATGGTGGACTAGAATCTGGTAAGAAATATGCTCTTTTAATCTCTTTTAATAATTTTGAGCAGAATTCTTCACTCCCTGCCATGTTGCATACTATTGCATTATGATTATTAGCCTTTAGGTTTATATAATGCCATGTAGTGCTTTACAGCATTCTCTGAGCAGTTTACAATGGAAGCATTATTATAAGAAGGACTAGGGGAGATATGATATCAGTGTTCTCAGGGGTTTCCACAAAGAAGAGGGAGTCAAACTATTCTCCAAAGCACCTGAGGGAAGGACAAGAAGCAATGGGTGGAAACTAATCAAGGAGAGAAGCAACTTAGAACTAAGCAATATTTCCTGACAATTAGAACAATTAATCAGTGGAACAATTTGCCTCCAAAAGTTGTGAATGCTCCAACACGGGAAATTTTTAAGGAGTTGTTGGATAACCATTTTTTTGAAGTGATGTAGAGTTTCCTGCATGAGCAGGGAGTTGGACTAGAAGACCTCCAAGGTCCCTTCCAACTCTGTTATTCTATTCTATTCTATTGTGGTGCTCAGTGTTACATTTTGCTCGCTTTAAACAGAAAGCTAATGCTATATTAGTATCATGTTCACTATGGATTTTTTGTGAAGTTTTATCAAGTAACACCAAGTAATTTGTCCCTGTTTCATTTGTATTCAATCTTTAAACCAAGTTAATTTCACCTACCCTGTGATGGGAAAAATGATTCAAATGTCTCCAGGAAAACTTGCAACCATTTAGCATAACAACACAATGCACATGCAAATACATTCTTTTTGGGGGCTTTTGCCTTAATTTCCTAATATTCACAACTGTTCTTTTGTAATGTATACCAAAGAGCTTACAAAGTGAAATAATAAAGGTGTTTCTGTTTTACCCTAGGCTATATTCTGAGTCAACGGAGCTGATTTTGAAGATATAAATCATTTCCTTGGTGCAACAGATGTAGCATTTACAAAAAAAACCTATCATGTTTTCTCCTGAGCAATTCCTCACTCATTTTTGGTTTGAGGATCTCTCTCCTATGGTCCAAGTCACCGTGCCAAATCCAAACTGGCGGACTTCAGTTTTCTATAGGGCTATTTTACTATCAGCCAGAACCAATGGGGGAGAAGGAAGGAAGCAATTTACTGAAAGGGGATTTCCATTGTGCCATTTTTATTTTAAGAACTTTCTCTTCTATTCTGAACATCTGGAATGTTAACCCTAGAGCAATTTTCTCTGAATTAGAAGTTAGAAGCAAGGTGAAACTTGCTTTCCCTGGCCTTCTACTGTAGTGGGAAGCTCAACCTGGGTTCATGAACTAGAGGAACATCTGAACCACACAAAACCTACTGATCATTTTACCTTAATCAAAAGGAAGGCATCCTTGGCAGTCCCTGAGCTTAGTTGTTTTCACAAAGGACCTCTCATTTCAACACTGAGCTGCAAATATTCTCCTCGATCAGAAGGCAAAAGACAATTCTATGACTCCGCCAGAAAAGCATAAGAAATCTGAGGATTTTGGCTTAGGATACACGGGCAGTTCTTATGCTGTTCCAAATCTGAAATGAGAGGATTTTATGGTCCTTTGGTGTTTTGAAGCCAAATCTGTCTAGGATATTGTGATGCCTTACAACAGCACTGTTTTGACTCCTGGCTGACATGGGTAGCCAACTTAAAATGGTGCTGAGCAAAGGAGGGTTTCAACAGGTTCTGACCAGTTCTGCAGAACCAGTAGCGGAAATTCTGAGTGACCTCGCCCCCCCCCCCCATCTGTTCTCTGCCTCCCAAGTCCCAGCTGACTGGGAGGAAATGGGGATTTTGCACTATCCTTCCCCCGTCATGCCCACCACTATGCCATGCCCACCAAGCCACCCCCACAGAACCGGTAGTAAAAAAAAATTGAAACCCACCACGGGTGCTGAGGATGAATTCAAATAGGCACAGAGCAACATAAAGAAGTGTGTTCAGTAATATTTCTGAGTTCTAAAGATTTTCAGGGTTGTTGTATGTGTGCCTGGGTGTCACAGTATGTGTTGTCATGGACGATACATATACAAGCAGACCAAGTTAACATAATGTATGTTTAATGCTTGCACGATTGTATTTATTACGTAACAGTTACCCAAGGGGATCTTAAGTTTCATTAGCAAAGTCCTAAACCTACCTGTTCAAAATTCCTATGCTGAATTTACAGTCTAGGCTTTGCCTAGGAAAAAAAAATGATGCACTTAATTATAGTGTTTCCCTGAGTACTTAACAGCTGTGTGCGCTGCATCAACTACCCCTATTACACTGTCTTGGAAAATATTCCTTTGATTGATTGATTATATGGCATTGAGTCCTTTTCAACTCATACCAACTGACAGATTTTCTCCATGATGAACTATCCCTAATCTGGCCTTTCATATCTCCCAACGTTGCACCCATTACCACTATTACTAAGTTCATCCCCCTTGCTGTTGATCATCTTCTTCTTGGCATTGGACCTTTCCAAAAAGCTTGATCTTCACAAAAAGTGTCCAAAGTAGGATAAGTTGAGCTTGGTTGTTTGTGATTCTGTATTTTCTACCCCTGTGGAATGTCCTTGGTTCTCAGGAGAAAATATTTTGTTTTGGCTACAACACCCAAACTGTCTCTATTACCCCCTCCCTATCCCTCTTCTCTGGTGTGTCAGCTCTGAAGTCTTAAAATGGCCTCAGTCAGGCCAGCTTCAGGGTTGACAAAATGAGGCAAAACCCACTTAACACATGTCTCACTTAGCAACATAAATTTTGGGCTCAGTTGTAGTTGTAACATGAGGACTACCTACTTTCTACACCTCCCACATCCTCTTGATTTCATCAAGTTTCTGTTGATCAGCTAGATGGCTGGCAAGGAGGCAGAAAAAGTACAGTGATTTTCTTCACTTCTAGAATGAGTATGAAGCTACATCATAGGGAATTTTACAGAAATTCTACTTTACCTGAAAAAGTCTGTTGTAGGTGAGGAGGCAGAAACAGAAGCAAGTTTTGTGCCTGTACATTCTGCTGAGGTTCTGAGTAAATTGTCTGACACCCCAGCCAATAAATAAATCCGGTTGCTAATTTATTATGGTTCATCACCATGTCTTGATATCATCACACTGTGCATTTAATTATATTGACAGGTGCTTTCGTCCATCTTTGAAATCTGATTTCATCATGTATATTTCACTGGCAGACGCAAAGGGAAAGAAGGGCAAGGAAGAATTTAAAAAACAAAAGGAAGGAGCCAACAGTGCCAAAGATATAGTACATGTGCCCAATAAATAATGTACTTGCTAATCAATGTGTTTGGATAAAAGAGACTCTTGCAGACTAGCCCGTGATCCAATGAATTGGCAAAGACAAATGCTTAGAATCCAACGCAGTCTTAAAAAAAGAATGACTTTCATAGATAAATGAGTATACACAGCAGAAGATTTGAGAAGTTGAGATTGGGAAGTTAAAATTCATTGGTTTGATATTTATTAAAGAAACTGCTATTGGATTTGGCCAGCATACCCAATGAAGGTCTGCACATTTTGTAAATGCTTTTATAATCCATTTATACAAATGAATTCTACGTTCCTTCTCCATATATGGTGAACGCAGGAGTCAACGCATGTTTGGGGAAGAAATGGGAGACAGAGATACACAATCCTTATTTCTTTATGATCTTAGTAAAAAAGAATGTGTGTACAGAAATCTGCAGAGGCTTGTATTGAGTTTTTAATCCATAATTGACAAACGAATTTGTTAGACTGGCCAAGTTCATAAATGAAACGCTTTTAACTGTTCGACAGGTTAGACCTCAGGATCTCCATTCCCAGAAATGAACTGAAGTGTTGATTTATGACCCTGGACAGAAAAATTAACAACATGGCCCTTAGAAGAATGCATGGGAGGCTGCTGCATGGGAGGCTGCTATGTAAATTCCTCTATGGTTTGTTCGGGTGACCATAGCAATTGTACTTTTGCGGCTTGACTCAGAAGATTCTGCTGAGAGAAAAGATAATCAATCCTCAGAGTAAATCTGCTATTGGGTTTCAATGTCATTTGTGTTAGCTGAGACTGGAATGCAGCTTTTAAGACCCAGTTTGGCACAAAAAGTATTGACTCCCCCCAAAAAAAAGAACCACCAAACCTTTAACAGAATAAATGGCTGATGAAAGATTCTGGTTGTTCATGATCATGAGAAATTATGACAGCAAAGTACCCATTGTTTGGTAAATGTCAGGCTCTATGAATTTGGGCAGCATGGTCATTCTCCAAGATGAATGCAGCCACCTATAGTATCTACAGATGGGTAGCCAGAGCCAGTTGGATACTGGAGGACCAGTTTGGCATGAAGCAAACTAAACAGTAGAAATTTTGCAGGCCAGATTGAAAGGCAAGAAATCACTCCAGTTAGATAAAGTGCTATATTTTTTTAAAAAAGCATTTATCATTCAAAAAGAAACCCGAGATGTATCCATACTTTATAGGGTAACCGTAAATATGCAATATGTCACAGTAGTTGCCACAATGTCATCATAGAGGTTGCTATGATGTAAAAAAAATGGTGCTGAAACTCTAGAAATAATGCAGAGAAAAGCAACAAAGATGATTAGGGAACTGGAGGCTAAAACATATGAACAGTTGCAGGAACTGGGTATGTCTAGTTTAATGAAAAGAAGGGCTAGGGAATACATTATAACAGTGTTTCGACTTCCGCTTCCGCCTCTGCCGCGATAGGGAGCAGCGAACTTCGCTCTCCCGCTCGGCCTTCGGAGGGCCCCCCCCCCGAGGGGGGCACAGGTGGGCTCGCAGAGCTCACCTGCCGGAGGGGCGGCTGCCGGGTGCCCCCCAGGGCGAGAGTGACCGTGGGGGGCCAGTCCCCGGC
>JANHFP010003430.1:273466-300698 GCA_032468135.1 Calamaria suluensis
CAATGGGTGGAAACTAATCAAGGAGAGAAGCAACTTAGAACTAAGGAGAAACTTCCTGACAGTTAGAACAATTAATCGGTGGAACAACTTGTCTCCAAAAGTTGTAAATGTTCCAACACTGGAAGTTTTAAAGAAAATATTAGATAACAATTTGTCTGAAGTGATATAAGGTTGCCTGCCTAAGCAGGAAGTTGGACTAGAAGACCTCTAAGGTCCCTTCCAACTCTTTTTATTTTATTATTTATGGTTGCCAGAGTTGAATCAAACATTCCATTTGCAAGTATGGTTCTGCTTATGAGCTCAGGTCTTTCTGTACAGAATACAGAAATTAATTTACAACCACAATTGAGCCCAAAATTTCTATTGCAAAATGAGATATTTGTGATTTTTGACCCATTTCACGACCTTTCATTCCATAGTTGTTAAGTGAATCATTGCGGTTGTTAACACAGTTGTTAAGTGAATCTAGCTTCCCCATTGACTTTGCTTGTCAGATCTCAACAAATCACATGATCCCAGGACATTGCAACTATCATGTGAAAACGGTCATAAGTCACTTTTATCAGTGCCATTGTACTAGGTCGCTAAATGAACTGTTTTAAATTGGTGAATATCTGTACTAGTATCCACTGCAGCTTTGGAAATGGGCATTTTCAGTTGCAGTGATTGCTATTTGGAACACCATAATTCCCAGGATCCAGCAAGACAGTGCTGGTATTCCAGGTAACATTAAAATGTGACTTTTTCTGAGCATAGGGGTCATAAGGTTAAGGCAGTGTGTGAGGTGGTTTTCACTATATTGCATATTTTTGTCCTCAACAAACATTTGATATTATGTATTTGTACTGGGTTTTGCTATTGGTATTACTTTGCTTTTACCGAGTTTTTATTTTGTTAGCTGCCTGCAGTTGCAGTTATGAAATGGGTTGCCATATAAACAAATTTTTTAAAAAAGGAAATTATCTCTTCTCAGTTTGTGTGTGTTGTGTGTGTTGCAACCGACTGCCACAAAGAGAAGACAGTAATTTCAGATGGCTTGGCCTTTATTACAGGTGCGGTTTACATTTGCACAGAAGATGCTTTTCCTAATAAACGTCTGCAGCAATTGATTGAGCAGCTGCCAAATTTGAGGAGTGACATTTCATCTGAGGTGATACAGAAGATAAAATTTGGAAACAGAATATTTGTTGAGCATGCAGCAGACCTGGTGAGTATTTTATCTGGCTATCAATGCTTCAAAAGGTTACATGCAGCTGAAAAAGAGCTGTGATGCTACATTCAAATGTAGAATATGCATTTTGTAAATCAAAATGACAATTACTCACGCTTAACATAAATATTAAAGTGCTATTTCCATAGATGTCATTTCTCAGCAAATCTCTACAGGAAAAAAAGGTTATTTGTTTTTTAAAAATATATTCAGTTAGCCTTTCCCCCCCAATATGAAGCATTTTCTCAATGCAAAGCTAAAATACTGCAAACGACACATAGGACATCCATTAAACTATGCAAAACATTAAAATAGTCTCATTAAAAAGACCTTAACACATTCAACAGGTCAGGTTTGAACTCGAGTACTGTGAAAAACAGTACAGAACTTCTGAAAAATGAGTGTTCATTTTTCTTCTATTTTATAATAAAAAGGTAAGCTTTTTGTTCTCAGAGCTATGAAACTATGGCAAAGTTGAAAGGACTCTCATAAGCTGTAACACTACTTTTTTGGCACTAAGTCAACTGAATTATACAGATTTTTAAAGAACCTTGCTTTGGATTTCCTGCACAACTCATCTTGCACATCTTGCTATCAAGAGAAAACTAAAAGTATCCGTTTGAATAAAAGCAGATTTTAATCCATCAATAATTTAAATCCCAAGTCACAGAATCATTCACTGTCTATTTTTATAATATATTGTCTTAAATATTATTACTGCCTTGAATTTTAATTTTGGGCATAGAATGCAAATTATGGTCTGCCTCACTGATTAATGTTAATTTCCATTTTGTTCTCCAACATACCTCTGATGTTAGAACAGTTTGTCCATTAAATAGTGGACAGCAGTAAAACTCAGGGACTGTGATCAAACCAGCCTGCAGGCCTCCACAAACTTGTACTCTGGAGACAAGGGTGTGGCATCACTGCCCTCAAAGAGGACAAATTCAACTAGAAGGGAATAAGTGAGATAGAAAGGGAATCAAGGACAGGGGAGACTTCATTTGCTGTTTCAAAATTGGCAGAGAGGGAAATTAATTGGCATTTGATTACTATGCTGCAGGCATAGAAAATCTTTCCAACTAGGTATTGCATTGTACCGATTTTCAGTGTTGCCTTTGTGAGAAAATGCCCTGGAATTTCACAGGATACCTTTTGCTCAACATTATTTTTAATTTTTTTAAGGAAAGGAAAACAAAAGTGGAATGCCCAAGAGAAAAATGTACGTCAAATGTATGTTTGTTCTTTTGTTCTTTCCAACCCAATGGCATATTAGAAACTCATTTCTTAAAAGGCCTCAAAATGATGGCTATCCATCTGTCAGCGGAATAATTCTCTCAAACAGAACATAATATAACCATATTTGACTTGGTATGTAGGTAGAAGTTGAAGAGAAGATATAAAAAATATTGATTTAGAAAATGACTGCAAGGAAAAAAACCACCTCAATGCATCCATTTGGGAGGGGCGAATTGGCAATGGTCAGCATGCCACCACTCCTCTCTATTCTAAAACCTTCCCTTCTGTCTTTGATCACATGACCTAGGGCAGCATGTTTGCCGCTTGGCCTGTGCTTTTTGATGCACACACGCATTGAAAGCCAAACAAATACAGCGTCAAGGAAGAACAGAAATTTGTATCCAGAGGCAACTCCCATGGATCTATCCTAATTAGACATCTGACACAAACAGAGATGGGCAGTGCAGATGTACATATCCTGATTAGTCCCTGGTGAGAAAATGTGTGTGTACACATTACGTGGTTAAACAGAAGGAAATACAACTTCCTCTTATGGCCATTGCTGCTACAAAGCCAGGAAGAAATGAAAAGGCCATTATTATTTTTAAGTTATGTGTTTATCACAGATACAGGGTCAGTGAACAGTACAATCTTTTCCCTAGTGTTTCCTGGAGCTTTTTTACTACATCAACCTTTGCAAATATACCTTTTTGGTCAGACCTCCATACTTTCTTGATGTATTGATACGCCATATAGATTTCTGGCAGTGTACAGTATAAAACAGATAAAACACAGAATAAAAATCACAGGGTAATGTCTTAAATTACCTGGATGATATTGACATAGCATCTCCCAGTGACAACATGTAAACAGTAAAGTTGAATAACTCCACTTTAGTCACCTTCCTAAATATTAATAGGGAATGGGTCATTGGGGAGGGAGGTTGTTTCAGCTTACTAGAACAGTAGCCAGAAAGGTGAATGAATGCATTAATGTACTGATAAAAGCTTGCTTTCCAATATATTTGTCCTGCACTTGGTTTTTCACTGGAATTATTTGTTAGCTATACTCCCTACTTTCCAGTATGATGCTCCATAGGGAACATAAAAAAATTGTGCAGAGAAACACAATTTTATTCTATACCACCTTATAAATGGCTTGTGGGATACACTGGTAGTAATGCAGCAGAGCTCTGTAGTTAGTAGAATATATTTCAGTTTGGAGTGGAGTAATTTATTTTAGAAGACTTAAGTCAATTTGTGCTGGCTAGAGTTGATCCTTTCCTGTTGATATTTATTTCAGGGCTGATGATGACATTGGGCAGGACCCATGTCCAGGGGGCTGTCCCCTATCTCAAACTTGGAAAAATATCACTGGTTAGAAAAATGGTAGTCTGCTTTGGCAGAAGCAAGCTTTGAACAATCACATTTCCAAGCATGGAAAAAGGATATTTATTCTAGCAAGATATTGTTTTAGAGTGAGGAGCCTTACTAATAATCCAGTTGTAATCCTATTATAAATTCAGAGGGGTTAATTGGGAATTAGTTTCAAGATAATGTGCATAGATTTGCAACATTGCTTTAATTCTCACTCAGCTTCCTGACTCAGTAAAGCTTTGATGGATTGAGTATACAATTTGCTGTTTGCTGGCATTCCAAACAAATATAAAACTTGGAATAAGGATTACTCTAGCTACTGTAGTAATTACTGTGCATCCACTGGGGCAGATTTTTTGCAACTGCTGTATTTCCTTCTTACAGGACACTTTTCATGAATGTATTACTAAGAGACTTAGCTTGCTTCTCTCAAGAGGAATGGTGCGGCTAATCATTATTGACTCCATTGCTGCGTTGTTCAGATGTGAATTCAGTGCTACAGATTCTCTCCCCAAAGCTAAATATTTACAGAGATTTGGGGCAAAACTTCACAGATTAAGCTGCAGGTTCCATACCCCCATAATATGCATTAATCAGGTAAGATAGCAGTGTTTGCTTAGCCTAAGCAACATCCCACTAATTTCAGGACAGCTATATGCATCTAACTGGTTTTTAATATCTGACTGAAGCTTGATTTAAATACTGAAATGAAATTCATAGTTAAGAATGGAATGTTTGCAAGTAAAATTCTGTGTGTCACCAGAATTAAGGTTCGTTAATTAACTATGGTTTGGCCAAAGTATTTTATTTGAAATAAATAATTTGAAGTAAAATTATTTCTTTACTATTACTACATTCTGACAAAGCATTGAATGTACATTTTTTCTTGATTTCTTTTTCATATCCTAGGTTACTGATGCAATTCATGAGAGGGAAGATGCTGTTTGGAATACTCAAAGGTGAGTAGAAAAATTCAGCAAGCACACGTGTATGCGCACGTGTGCACGCACACACATACAAAGTGAGAAAGAGATCTAGACACATCTCATATATGTTGTGTGTGTGTGGTAGTGTGCCTGTGCTGATACTGGGCTCTTCTAACCTTACCTAGAATAACTCATTTTGAGTTGGAATGATGTAAGAATTGCTATTGGACACCTCTACCCAACAGAACTTTCTTCTTTGGTAAAATTAATTTTCAACAGACGGCACATCTTCATTAATACAATGCAATGGAATGCATTGTACCTTAATGTGATTCTGAAGCATCTAATATGTTACAACATTTGCTAGGACAGATCACTCTTATAAACATGAAATGGACTAGTAGTGCATTAAAAAGAGTTCCAAGAAAATTGTCTTAGATAAGGGATGCCAAACTTGTATCATCATAGTGGTGTCATGTGATGTATCGGGACTTTTTCCTTTACTAAACTGGGCTTGGGCATGGCAAGCACATGATGCATCTGGCCCACGGGCTGCAAGTTTAATAGCCCTGCCTTAGATCAAACAATATCATTAATTCATCTATCCCAGGATTATGTAAATTTTGGAATGCTCTGGAACAACAACAAATAGATTGAACAATGGAATTTAAATGCAATAGTTAAATGAATACTATTTATTTCCTCTGTGTTTAATTAGATTTCTTTTATGGCAAATACAATTTGGTAAAAACTGCTGCAGGGTTTCCATGAACCTAGCCCAAGAAATCAATTTAAAAAACAAGCTTGCTTCCCCCTAGTTTGAGATTGAGTAGAATATTTGGTAATTGCAGGCTTTGTGTTTCAGCTGCTCAGCCAAGACTGTTGTTCCAGCGCTGGGAATAACTTGGTCTAATCAGCTGTTGATGAGATTGATGGTGTGTCGTACTATAAACCAAGCAATGACTAGTGGAGAAACACTGCATAGTAAAAGTGAGCTCCGAATGTTAAGAATTATTTTTGCACCTCATTTGCCCCAGCATTTTTGCTATTATACTGTAAATTTGGAAGGTGTAAAAGGAATCAGGAAAATCAGTCATGATTATGAAGAAACGTAAAGTATTTTTTAACCATTTTTCAGTATAAAATGGAGCTAAAAATCGTCAATCTGTTCCTGTGATTGTATCATCCTATTGATCTATTGCATTATCCTGTCTGCTCAGCAAAGTGCCTGCTCAGTAGAGTTCTTTTATTATTTGATTTGGACTGTGCGCTCAGAAGGAAAGCAAACAGTAATTTGAACTCCAGTTTAAACTACAAAAATAGAACATTTCAGTTTATAAAAGAATCCCTCTTAGCAGTATAAAACAGATATATTACAAACATCTGATAAAATAATTTTGAACCAAAAAACCTTTGAACGTTAAACTGTATTTCTAGAAAGGAAATTCTTTGCTGTCAGCAATTACACTTATGTGTATTTAACACAGGATTAACATGCTGCACTAACAGTGTTTAGGCTGAATTAATAACTTAAAAGAGATCCAGCATTTAAACATGCTGCACTCTTAAACTCAGGGTAGACTATTAATGGTGTGATGTAGTTTACTAGCATGGCTGGAGAATTCTTTTCCTGGGGAGATTTAGTTGGATCCCATGTTTACCTTTAGGATGACAAGGCTAAAAATGCCTTTTTTAAAAAAAATGCTATTTTAACTTATGAAGAAATATTTATATTCTGCCTGTGCACTAAATGTAAATTAGATAACTTCCATTACAGTCTCTACTTGGGAAAAATATATTTTCTAAATTTCTAAAAATAAAAAGTATAAAAATACACAAGAACCCCAAGAGATGAAACTTACTAGATAAAGTCTTCATGTTCCCTATCTTAGGGGGAAAAGATAATAAGACTTAAATGCCCATATTTATTTACTATTTATTTAAATGATTCATGTGGCTGCCCAACTTGCAAATAGGAATTCTGGAGAGCTTATACATGGGTAAAAAAATTTTAAATCTTTCACAAGTAGAGGTTAATTAAGGCCAAACCAGTGGTAGGATTCAAGTAATTTAACAACTGGTTCTCTGCAATAATGATTTATTCCAACAACTAGTTTGCCAAACTGGTTGAAAAGTTGACAACCAGTTCTTTTGAAGTGGTGCGAACTGGCTGAATTCCACCACTGGCCAAATCCCAAAAAAACTCAAATTAAGTCATTTCAGAATGATCTTACCCAACCTTGGCTCAGTGCCTGGGAGAAAAGCAACTTTTCAAGGTCTTATGGAAAGCCAACAGAGTTGGGATAATCAAAACCTGATGAAAATGAAATTCCATAGGGCTGATGTTGTAACATAGAAGACAAACGTTCTAAATCCTGACACTATTTCATTAAAAGGACTTGAAATATCCATACATACCCGTTGGATTTCATGCGATCAGCAGAGACAGTCTGCTGATTAAACTTCACTTATTCTCATATCATTGTCAAATATTGTGCCTATATACTTAAGCTTGTTATACACTTTCTCCAACATCGTATTTTGGGAGATGTTTTTCCTAAACGCTGTAATTTATTTCTGCAGTTTCCTGAAGAAGCTTCTAAATGCAATTTATGGATGATTAAATAGAGTATTCCCTTCACTTTGTATTTTGTGTCTAGAAATATTTTATTATACTGTATTTAAACAAAGATCCATGTTATCAGAGGAAATCCTGTTCAAATAATATTTAGCCTAGTTGATCTTATTCATTAAAACATCTTCAGATCACAAAGTTTTGGTTAGCATATTGCATACTTTCTAGTAAATTATGAAATTACTCTATTAAAACACAGCAGCTTCTTGTGGCCACACTTTATTCAAGGAAAAGAAATCCTGGACTCCTTATTTGTCCAAGCAAAGTATTTGCCCTGTCAATAAATTTTCTCTGTAGGAAACATGAGACTTTTTTCTTTCCTAATAATCTATACACTATTAATTAAGCTTTTGTTTATAAGTTTTTGTTAATGCTATAGCAATCTGCATGTACTTTAAATCATGTTTAACAGTAAAAATGATTATAAAAAAGAAAGGTAAATACTAAAATAGATGATAGTAATAACATTTTAACATACTGTGAACAAATGTTGAGTACCACAGCAGCAATGGAGAATCTTAGATTTTTATTTATGCTGAATCTTTTTTTAATTATGTCAGAAATGTCTGGAAAATATCTGGTAGGAATGTTTTGTCTCCATCATGACTGGAACAATTAAGAGATACAACTTTCATTAAATTCCATTTTAATGAGAATGCAGAACTTGATTATTTTACTAAAAAAAATTAGATGACCGTTTGGTTAAATAACTAAAAAGATGAAGGTAATTTAAGTTTACAATGGAAACATTCAGCTTTCCTAATATAAACTATGTTTACTTACTTTACAGACTTATTAAAAGTTGAGTATATGTTTAGTAAATAATAAAATACATTTCACTTTGGCTGGATTGTTTTCCTGAAAATATTTAATTCTGTGTCTCATCATGTTGCCTTAAGCTTACTAGAAATACCATAACTTCGAAGAACAATGACCTGAAGATAAAATAAACAGTTCAAATTAAACAAAAACATGTCCTTGTCTCCAATGCAATACCCTTCAGGATATTTAAGACAATACCACCCTCTCCCAATTTAATGCTACATTTTTATGGAAAAAACCTTGTTCTCCACGGTGAAGCAGGCAGCGTTACTCAAGTTTGAACATTTGTATGATAAATTTATTTCATAAATTCCCCAAACATTCGTTTGAGATGTGAATCAATACACAATAATCTTGAAGCACAAGTTGTTTTTAGGTACACAGAAGTTGGGGATGAAGCCCTCTGTAGAGAATTATTCAAAGTAATGGATTGGATATAGCAGCATATTATGTATATACAGTAGTGGGGTGGATTCTGAGGTAAGGGTAGAATTAGAAAAATGATGGTTTGAAAAAACAAGGAGATAATATTCTGTGAACATTTATATTTTCTAAGACAATGTTTTAAGACATTTGGACTTCCAACTCCCAAAATTCATAGCTGGTTGCTATGTTGTAACTTGCGATGGCCATAAAGCAAATCCCCGCTTTTAACAGTCCTTTTTTGTGGCAGTTGTTAAGCAAATGCAGTGATTGTTAAGCAAATGGCTCACTACAAGTACGGTTTTGCCAAAACCCAGAATTAAATGCTGCTTTTCAGCAAAATTTCATAAAACGTGATCACAGAACATTGCAAATGGCTGTAAAGATGGCCTGGTTTTGAGTGCACAAAGTGCAGTTATGTGGCTGGAGGGTGGAGCACAGTCTTGGAATTTCAAATTTGGATTGAAGGACACCCCCCCCCCAACTCTGTTGGAACTTCCAATGGTTGCTAAGCAACTAGTGTTGAGGACTAACTAAACATTTCATGCACAGAACATTTCCGCCCCTTTAATAAAGAAATCACATTTATGCAGCTCTATTTGATTCTTTATTTTTACACTTTGAGAGTAACAAGAAAGCTTTAAAAGTGAAACAAATACTTCACAACTCTGTAACAGATTAAAACAAGAGAGACACCATGCTATACACTTCTGAAGAAAGTCTGCTTCTTTAGCCTAAGGCAAATATTTTTGCTCCATTTTATCCATTTAAGAATCAAAATAGATTAAGGAAATTGTTGTGACAAATTGAAAATATGCTTTTCCAAAAAAAAAACAAAAACCCCAGACTTTGTAACTTTCAAATGAGCCAATGTTTTAGTTTTACAGATAAACTCATCATGCATTATTTCTTCCTGTAAGAATAAAATTCCTCATTAGAACAGTTCTGTTTTAAAGAGTAAATGCAATTTTTAAAAATAAAATATGGGGAATCAAATATAAAAGATTGATTTAGTCTATTTCCATTTTAATATTTTCCAGTGTTAAACTATACTATTTAGAACAGAGGTGTCAAATTTGTGAAGTCATGGCAGCATCACATGATGTATCGGGACTTTTTTCCCCCTTTTGCTAAACCGGGTGGGGGCAGAGCCAGCTCGGAACCGGTGCGCGGGCTATGAGTTTGACACCTGATTTAGAAATACAGATAGTCCTCAATTTACAATCGTGATGGACCCCAAATTTTATGTTGCTAAGGGAGAGAGTCATTAAGTGAACTTTGTCCCATTAATGCCCTTTCCTGACACAGTTAAGTTAGTAACATGGTTGTTAAATATGGCTTCCCCATTGACTTTGCTTGCCAGAAGGTTGCAAAAGGTATCACATGACCATGGAACACTACAACCTTCATAAATGTGAGTCAGCTGCCACAAGCCTGAATTTTGATCACATGGCCATGGGAATGCTGCCACAGTTGTGTGAAAAACAATGCCATTGTAACTTTGAACTGTCATTAAATGAACTGTAAATCGAGGACTACCTATACAATTTATTTCCTTTTTTAAACTGCTACTTTGTTGATTTTTGTTCGATTATGGCATCCTTAAGTGCTCTGAAGCGAGTTTTGAAAGGGTACGTGAATTACTCCATTTCAGCAGTTTAGCTGAATATCCTGCCATGACACAATAGCCCCATCAGTGCTGCCATGCATAAAGTGCACAGATGAAATGCCATTAGTTACATCCAGTTTTGCAGTAAGTCATACATACAGGGTACAAAAACTATTTAATTTACTATTTGAAGCCATAGAACTGCACATTGATAATCACACATGGATTAAGAATTACAGTAATGTTTTTAAAAGTAACATTTTTCTGATTTAATTTTGAAATATACAATAATGAAATAAGGTTTCATATTTTTAAAAGGGAATATTCATAACTTCAGCAAAATATAAACATGTTCTGGTAAAACATTTTTTACATGAATTTATGTTACAAGTATGTATTTTGTATTTTAGCAGATTTCATAGTAGCATAGTTCAGTGGGAAAATTGACCTTGTTAACAAATTGGTGTATTTCAACATTGTAAACAAATTCAGTAAAACACTAAACAATCTCTTTCAAAAATATATATAATAAAAATACTTAATTTTTAATATTAAGGAATCTATAAAGCCTTCCTGCTTGCAAAGAGGGATATCTGTAGTAAACATTATCTGAATTGTTTTCCATGAAGCATTTTCTTGAAACCAGATGCTACTAATGCCAGTTTTAGAATAACTACTGAATCAAGGCAAGTGTTCTAGATCAACATGTTAACAGAATGACAAAGTTAGGGACCTTGGAAGTCTTCTAATCCAACCCCAATGTTTCTTTCAAAGACTTGTATTGGGGCGAACTATATTCTTGAGCATCCTAAATGGATATAGGAACATCTATTAAAGATGTAGCTTAAGTAAACTATATTTAATATTGCAACTTATTTAATTTTATAAGACAAATAAAATTGTGACTTGGGTATTAATGAACAGTATTGTCTAAGAAAATATATAATGTAAGGCAATGTAGATTATCACCATCACTTAGACTATTTTGAAATTAAAGAAAAAACTAAAGAGAAAAATCTATCTGAATAATGTTGCTGCCAAGACGCTTAATGTGCAGATGTCAGATAGATTAATATTGAACTGAGCTTTCAGTTCACTGCTGTTTTACTTAAAAGCCCCAGAGTTGTGAGAAATGGCAATCTTCCTAACAGGAAGAACCCACATAGCTACTGCTCATGCTACTTTCCCATTGTTTCACTTGGATGCCTCAAACTTATTTTTCAGATTAGTTATGAGGTCTAAAAGGGATTCACTGACAGATGTGGACTTAATTGGATGGCCCTGTTGTTTCTACAGATACATTTCTAAGACAGGATTAAATTATTTATTATGAAGAACTGTACTTGGTAGGGAAGGAATCATGTTTAGAGATTATACAAAACACAAGTGTGTTGCTTAAGGTACTTCTGAGAGTGGAAAAAACCCCTTATAATAGGAGGTTTTGCTGGTGAAGACTCAGTTCTTTAAATAGCCACAATAGATGCACAAACAAAAGTTATTTCTGCACCAAATACAAGATTCTAATGAAATGAATGGTATGTGATTTATTTTTCCACAATACTCACTTAAATTAGTGAAAGGCTGAACTGTTTGTATCATGAACTGGAAATATGCCCTGTTTCCCTTCAAAATAAGATATTCCCTGATAATAAGCCAAATAGGGCTTTTGAGCACATGGCAATAAGGCCAAGCAATTATTTCAGGGTTAAAAAAACTATAAGAGAGGGTCTTATTCTAGGGAAAACACAGTATGCTAACTGATTCTGTAACATGCAGAAGATAAGATATGCTATATCCATAATGTCCTCAATAGTATGTCATTAGACTAATAGCTTATCACAACTGGCCATTTCACAGCATGGCCCAGCCATAGGTTTGTGTATATCCACTTTTCTAATCAAATGTACTCAGTAAATTGCTTCAAAGAAAAGTATCAGGGTTTTTTTTCCTTATTTCATATTCACAGATAAATCCATAATAAGCAAGGCAGGATAGTCAGATGACTAAGAACCAAGTTTAGCATAGTCATACAGATTAGCCACAAATATTTATTTCCCATGTAAGAATATTAATATTTTAGGTCATTCGCATATTCATAATATACTATAACTTATTAGATTTTTCTTCTAAAAATGGATTTTCCTATAATTTCCAGAATTTTAAGTCTAGATGACCTGAGAATTCTGAGAATTTATTTCATCTCATCTGGAGGACATAAAGCAACAATATTCATAAATTCAACTGGACAGATCAAAATTTTAGTCCCACCAAATGAAGAGACAGCTGTTATGGTTCATTCCTCTAAGCATACTACTATACTCTTATTATAAGATCAAAACAAGATGGCATTAAAGGGCTGCCCCCCTTCAATGTTTTGGCAGCATATATTTTCAACTTTCATTTAAGCTGTATGCATGCAAGAGGTAATTTTATAACAATATAATGCAAAATAATGAATATTCATTTGAAAAAAAAGTTATTAAACACACAGGACAACGTAACTCAGAACCATGTTACCATACAGACCATTTTATTTGTGTATCTTAAGAGAAAATGGAAAATTTGTTAAAAAATAAGGGAGACTAGTATTATTTTAATAACCTAACCACTTCATTCCAAAGAGCTTTAAATCTTATGCTCTTATTCTCAAAAATATATTGAATAAGTCATATTTATAGTCCACTTTGAGTAACAGACTGAAATTGTAGTAGAATATACCACCAATGTAATGTAAAGTCTTTTCAGACAGGAATGCTAAATACAACAACTTAAAAATGGAGTCACTGTATCTTACTTCAGCTTTTTGGTTTCTTTATATTTGTTTTCCAAAGTCAGTTCAGAATTTTAGAATTTAACTAAAATGGTTAAGAACAATGTAACCAACTCCATTGTGAACCAGCAAGTATAATTCACTGAGATTTACAAATGATATGCAATGTTCTCACAAAACCTCTACGTAGTCAGCAGCATTAACAAGATCTCACTTTTCATTTAAAGACTGGACATGTGTAGCTTCACCACAGATCTTGTTACATGTAATTTTTATAAAACTAGAATACATTCCTTTTAGTGCTTTAACCTCTACAGTTCACATAAACATTGATTGTACTACAAGAAAGTAAGCAAAATTAATTTAGCTTGGTTATTCCTACTGGACAGAGATTTAATTTTCTCGGTATGCAATCCTGACTTGCACACCTTTCCTACTTCCAAATAATAGTATTGCAAAATGGAAACAGATAAGCATCCTTTCTTATCTAGTCCTCTGAGAAGAGAAAGACTTTATCACTGAGTAATAAACAAATGGAAGACTGAAAAAGTTGCCTCTAATAGGCTTTTTTTATCGTGACAAATTTCTTATGAGACCCTCTTTCAAGCCACAACTTCACAGTACAGTACTTATTTTTCCCCTTTCCCACTCCAAACTGAAATAGAAATCAGATTCAAGAGACAGTACTTATAACTCCGGACTGAGGAGAAAAAAGGAGTGTTCTGAGGGATTAAAATGAAAAAACTGAAAACCTGATAGGTTTAGCTTATTCTGCTTTTCTCTTCCACATTAAACTGCACCACTTTCATTAATTTTTAGACTGAAGAAAGCCACAAGTAATTGGCTACTGTCACTTTCAAGAAGTGTCAAAGTTATTCCATTGCCTTCTGGATTTAAAATCTGAATGTCAAACTACATGTATCTGCATATATGTATCTGCAATCTATAATGTGTACAAAGTCCTTATTCTTACAGCAATGGACTTAATGTAAATCTCATTCTAGCAAATGCATACATAGTTACTAATGGGTTCCTGTAACAGTTTTAAAACAGCATGTTGAGGAAAGCTTTTGCATTTTTTGTACTTCAGTTCCTTTTTTATTTTGTGGGCATATTTCCCTCTGATTATGAATACTGCTATACAGCTATCTGTAACACAACTCCAAATTGCTAGTAACAATGCAATAAACTCAGCATGCTTCAGAAAGAAGCTAATTGCTAACTCTAGGATTCTTTAAAATGACAGTTATTTTAAGAGAGCCTAGAAATAGTCCATTCTATTATGTCTTTAATCTAGAAAGTGCTAAAAAGATCATAATGGGCACCCCCAAAATCTGTGAATCTCAGTGCTTCGTGATTCATACAAACATTTTAGCTAGCATCTGTTCCAGAACCTCAGTGGGCCAAATCAGTGTGACTGACACTCTTAGCTCTTGAATCTGTCAGACAATTAGTTCGTCCCTGCATATAAAAGAGAATAGAAAGAGTTTATATACAGTTCTAAACTGTGCAATCAGTCATTTAAAATACAAACTCCAAATGAACAAAATGCATGGTAATCCAAAATAAAAAACAAAGACTGGTACTGTTTACCTAAAATTAGTTTTAGGATCTTAACTGAATTTCAAGATTATTCAGCACACGTTCAATTAACTACATAGTTTTTATTCCAACATGTAATAAGAGCATTTCATAGCTTTAAAATAAGTGCCTGATTCAGTTCCTTAAAAAGGAATACAAAAAGCTCCAAATTAAAGTACCTTTTTCTACCACAAGCATAAAATTGGAAGCATTTGCTTCTGTTATCAAACTGTAGTTACCTGAAGAATACATTTTCAGTCAAATAATTATTAGACAAAGTAGCCAACTGTACTATCAGATTTTTTTCAATTGTGCTTGTTTTAGGAAGTGAGCAATTAAAAATGTTTCTAAGATAGCATGTGAGCATGAAAGATCTTCAAATTTAAGTTTTTCAGAACTTAAGATATCTTGGAAATTTTAAAACAATCCTAAATTCTATGGTTTGCATTGAATGATAAAGAGTTCTGTGACAGGATACTGAACTCATGAAAATATTGCAACTTCACCAAACAAGAAAAAATACAATATTGCATCCTGAAAAATGCTAAGAGCTAAGATTATTTGTAATATAAAATGTACACCAAATATCATAGATAGATAGAACCATTTTACATTTTTTCATATCCATGCTACTTAAATATTTAGCCTTACAACTTAAGACAAATGTCTCACAAAATGAAGACTTTATCCCTCCAACTATTTTACTGTTATTAATCTTTGTTACCATATTCCACAAGATGTTGGCAGATTTTATAAATAATTCCATTTTTAAAACTGAAGTTCTTAATTACTTTGGATATTTTATTTTGGGCTTTATACGAATGCAAGAATATTTCAGACAATTGGAAGTACCCATGTATTGGTTTTTACTCTTCTGGTGTTACACATTAGTATTGAAACACCTGCTACATTGTCAACTATGTTAGTGAAAATTATAGGGTTAGTTAATAGCCACAATGTAACACTGGTCATTTAAACAAGACTATTAAATCAAACATGGACAAATATTAAGACATGTGAAGGAGAATCTTCATGCAGACATTATTAAAATGTGACTGAGTTAATATTTTGAGATCTCATTTTTCCCCATGGAAGTTTGTACCCAATGATTTTCATTAGCAAATACTATGTAGAAATTGAACTTTGAAAAAAAAAATTCATAAAAAGTATTGGTTGGTTGAAAATATTTTTGCCTGTGTAAATCTTCCTGTGATTACTCAGGGGCACAATTTATTTTTATTTATCACCCCTTGGAACAGAGCAGGAGTGTCAACTCACATTGTCAAAGCATCATCAGGTGATGTATCAGGACTCCCCCCCCCCTTCCCTAAACCAGGCGTGGGCAGGGCCAGCAAGTGATGCATCTGGGTCGCGGGCCACAAGTTTGACACCCCTGTTCTAGAGAGTAAACCAAGCTCTGTGAGCAGTTTCTGACTTTAGCAAAAGCTGGCAAAGAGGAAAAGCCGCACAGAATTCCATCCACTGTTAATTGCCTTCTAGATTAATTCTCCAATTTACACAACTGAGAAACTAGGTGGATGTTGTTGACACTTAAGTGCATCAGTGTGCTGGATGTTGTTCAGAAATATTTTAATCGTAATCAGTGTGACACTAAACTCCAATAGCCACTTAAAATGCCTGGACAGTGAAGGTAACCTTGCAAACTTAAATGTTGCAAGAACATTGCAAGAAAATGTTATTATAAAGCAGTCAGCAACAGTTTGTCTGCTTTCCCTTGATAATCAAGTTAGAAGACAAGGATGGTTCTGGAAAAGCATTTTGATGATTTTGAAACCATGATATGGTAAAATAGTATAAAAAGGATAATATTCCTGCAAGGGGGACTTGAATATCAATGAATTTCTGTATAATTTCTAATGCCTTTAATATATTACAAGCCATTACAGATTAACACTCTCCATACACAAGACAATAAAGATAATACAGTATCTGCTACCTGAACGTATTTATAAATAGCATACAGATACCTCTGACAACTCTATTAGCCTCTGCTTCCCTATTATGGGAAAGACAGTATATGTTTTTTTCCTGCATGTAGCCAATTGTTTTTATCATAGTCTCCAGATAGCTTCATTCATAATGTATGACTTACTCGCTTCACTACAAAAAAGTATACATAATCAGATGCAAGAAATGCAAATCCACAACCCAAGAAGACATGTTCAATTACACAACACCTGATTGTAGTCTGAACTGCATGGTTCTGTCACCTCATTTGCTATCTGTATGAAAGACTTATTGTTTCTATTGACAATACTGGAATTGGTGCCCTAAAATATTCAGAGAATAGAAAGAGCAATGAATTAGCAGCAGTCAACAGTATATAAAAGGGTAAAACTGCAAATGTTGATGGCCATTTTAAATAAAGTTGTTGGGCCTACATATTAGAAGCTTTGAAATATATTGCTGCAGTGTCGTGACATAAAATTAGGAATGAAACACTATCAAACTTAGTTCCAGGTCTGAGATTTGGCTTCTGATATGCCCAAATTCGTCATTTTACCTATAGCTATTTTAAGCCCTGCCAGTAAGGTCTAGTTGCATAAGAATATTATAGGGCTTCTTACTTGAAAATGATCTTCAGTTGTTTTGCCACCCACGTTAAGAATATTCATTGAACTGGCACGCTTCATGCTGGACAGTGAACATGCAATGATAAACCAATCAGAAGAGCTGAAAATGGAAAGCTCTGAATACACAAAACATATATTGCAAGAAAGTAACTCCTACACTAATAACACTATTATGACTGAAAGAAATACAAATTAGTTTACACACATTTCCTTTATTAATCACAAAAGATCATAAAAGTTAAGATTTTTTTAAAGTACTGTTTTATTAACACTTAAATTCTTTTTCTCTTAACTGGTCAATTCCACCATAGAGCTTCTAAAACTCATACTGTATCATATTGTTTTAAATTATTATTATTTTAAAGGTAGATACGTATAGTATTACCGATATCTCCATTTTAAAAAAAAATCCTTTAGTTAAGAAGATATTATTCATTCTTGGTAACTGAATGGACAAACAATAGCCTATCTTGACTTGTCTCTTAATAGCTTTAATTTAAATTAAATAATTTAAATTATTGGTTTTTAGAGATTCTCTTTCTGGAAATAGTTTCTCTGATCTGGGTTGCAGATTGTAGAATATAATACATATAAGGCATTGTCAAAATTCTGTCATTATATCCTAACAACTGATACCCAAAATCTGCAGAGATATGCCAGCTAGGATTCCTATGAACCTTTACAGTCTAAAACAGTAAGGTTGGGTGATTAATTAAACTTGGATGTTTCGGGATGAAAAACTTTAAACAGTTGACTACTACTACCCAGTAGAACACTACCCAGTAGTACACTACTCATTTGATAAGTTAACAGAATTTTTAACAGAAATTTGCAACAGTTTATTCCCTGCACTGGCAAGGTCAGATTGTGGTGGCTGAAATTACTTGGTTTTATAGATTTGTGTTATGAGTAAATCAAGTGTATATCAGTAGACAGGCACACCATATCTTTTAGCACAGATTAGCCAAAGACAGCCCCCGAAACTCACCTATGCATTCCTAATGGCAAGTAGTACCATTAATATAACAAGCCTTGGAAATTCAAGCAAATTTATTATAAACTAAATACAAAATAACAAATATTTATGCTGTATTATTGCCAACAATAACAATATAGTTCTGCATATCCAAGAACTTAAATGCATGCATATTAAAATACAGGTGTTATCAACATAAAGTAGTAAGTCATGCAATATTTACATGTTATTTGTTTGTTTATATATACTGTTAAACACATATTGTTAATCTAAAAATGTTTAACACAGCACAGATAGAACATCTGAATTTATCAATTTTTAAATGAAAGTATCCATAGTTGACACTGAAACATTAAATATTCAATTTTTAAAGCTTAACTTCATACCCAGGGTGATATAAATGTAATTGTTTTGCAATACAAGTAGTAGTACAGTATATGACCATTGCAAATACAGGAAATTTTTGACAAGACAGCATCTAGTTTTTACGTGTTTCAAAATTTCCTTCTGCATTAGAATCTGCAACCAGGTCATGATACTGTTATTCTTGCAGCACCATTCTTTCAAGTATAAATCAATAAAGTACAGGGAAAAAATCCTGAGGATTTTAACTAATATCAGCACAAGGTAGCCCACTAAAGACAAGGCTGTGTAAACTTTTTCGCACTGCACTGGAAAATCACTGTTTATGGCCATAATAAAAAAATAAATCTACTGGTAGTCAATTTGATCTGAGCATATTCTGCCTAGTGGAGGCTAGAATTGAATAAAGAAAAACCTATTATTTACTGCTAAGTATTAATTTGATTTCCTTAAGTATGTTCAATAAACCATTGACTCCAAGTTCTAAGTTGGAGGCGGGTAATGGTGTACATGGTTCTATAAAAAACCAAACAAATCTAACCCTAAAAATTGACATTACAGGCTAATGTTTCACTGATCACACATAAACGTCATCATGGACAGATACCACTTTAAATGAGATACTTGTTAGAGGTTAAACTATATAACAGTTTGTCTTAAATAAAACTAGGTTGGACTCTTGTTATTCTTCTTTTTGTGCAAATTCCCACTTGCAGCAGCATTCAAGGTGTCATACATTTTTTGAACCTATGGATTTATGATTCGTAAACAGCAGTTTTCCAAGACTGTAAGTCTCCTAAGACAGGCTGCAAAAGCAGTTTTTAATACTGCTCTGAGGCCTGCTATTTTGAATCATGGTAGTTTATATGAATCTTTTAAATTGTTTCTTGACTCTTAGCATAATAATCATATTTAAGGAAATGCAGGATGAAAATAATATAGGAACATGAAGGCAATATAGAAGTTATGTATGGTAATTATCTACAGTGACAATTTAAATATCAGAATTTATTTTTTTATAAATAAAACTCTTCCAACTTAATAGTGGCATGGTAACATAGAATGTAAGACTACCAAGTTTCACACTGGGTAACTAATAATGTAGCTACCGAAGATGTTTTTCCTGAATGCAAAAACTCCCTCAAAGTTCATCTTTTGGTAATTTTTGGTAAACATATGTAGGTACAGTTTGGTTGTGGGGTTTAATTTTGTTTTTGGCACAGTATAGAACTTATTTGTCTTTTTCTTCATTTTAACAATCTCGTCATATGTTATACATTCCTGGAATTTCCTAATAAATTTCCATCCAAATGTTATCTAATTCTGACCATCCTTAGTTTTTCTGAGATCAGGTAAGTTTTGTTGAGTAAGCTCCCATCTACTGTGATTTACTAAATGAGAAAAGATTGGAAGGTTTGAAACAAACAATAATCTAAAAATAAAAATAAAAGCAGTAGTTCAAAAAGGAAAACTAGGATTTTTATTTAAAAGAGGGAAACATTGCAATTCTTCTGAATCAATTCCAAAAAAGGAAGAAAAGTTAGAATAAATGAGATGGGAAAATACTTTAGCTTGAATTAGAATAAAAATAAAACAAGCAATAACAATAGTAATTATGAATTTAGAAGAATATTACTTCAATTGTAAGAAATTAAAAAATAAATTTGTATTTGAACTCCAGTAATTTTTTTAATGAGGTAAGGGGCAAATTAATGACAATTTAGTCAATAAACCTTCCTTTTTATTTCTTAAAAATATAGGTAATTCTCTTTCAAAACTGAGTACAGAGATTTATAAAAGTAATGCAAAATCTTCATTTCTTTTCTTCTCTCCATATCCAATACTATTAAAAACAGATAGGTTTTTCACTTGTACAGATTTACCAGAAAAAAAGGATCCCAAATGAACAGAAATATCAGATCTCCTTGAAAATGAAGGCACTTAAATAATACTGTTTATTTAACAATATTTTATAGAATGTATATTTTCAGAACAAAGTGGGTTGCTCTTTGGGAAGCAATGAAAGTAATTAAATGTTATTTTTGTAAACCAAACTTTTTTTAAAAGTGATGAAAGTATATGCTAATAGTAATACAACATTTTAAAGCAATATAAAAGACCTGCAAAATGTATACACATTTTTAAGTTGTTTTTTACCCAAAGACAAAGAGAAAAGGCTGGTTTCAGGGGAAAAACTATTCTTGAAAGAAACAAAAGGCGCATTTAAGTATATTTCAAGAAAAGAAGTAGGTGGCTTTGGAAATATTTTGCTATTATTTATTGACTGAAAATCTAGTAGTTCAGAGAAAAAGTATTGTCTTATCAATAACCTAAATAATGAAATATTCCAAACTAGAAAGTGACAGAAATAGAAAAAATTATGGGATAAAGGCCCTGATGTTACAGATAAAGTCAAAAGATAATCACAAGCAGAAACAACCATGCTTACTGTAGCAAAAAAAGAATCACATCTGACTAGATGCTTTCCTTGTTAAAAGAAAGACTTTCATTTCCTTTACTACTGTTATCTGTTTTTCAAAGCACCACAGGTAAAAATAGATTGGTTTCTATATTTCCAACAAGGATTGTCTCCATTGTTTTTACTCAAATGGCATTGTGTAACTTCTTCTAATAATTAATACTTTTATGTAATAAAATCCGTAAGTTTATTTCTCTCACTATATCTATATCTACATCTCTCTGTATGTGTGTATACACACACACACCCGTGTTTCTCTGTCTTATATTTTTTTGAACCCTGAAGTAAGCGCTTGGCCTTATTGCCATGCGCTGAAAAGCCCAATTGGGCTTAATATGTATACTCTATATGAGTATATATATAAAATATCATGTGTATCTATAGAGAGACAGAGAGAGAGAGACAAAGACACATACAGAGAGAGGGGGAGGGGGAGAGAGAGAGAGAACGAGAACATATCTCTGCATATTTGGAGTGAATAACAAAGTTATTCATGCTTTTTTATAAAAAAAATTCAAACCATAAGATTCATAAGGAAGAATGAGCATAGATTTCAAAAGGAGCTCTGATGATATTGGTACCAAGTATATTTTTATTAATTACAAGGATTGGATAAAGAATTTTGGTCCATTTTAATATAACAATAGTTTATTTACAGGACTTCTAGACAAAGTAGATGAAACAGCTTTTATTAATATGTGAGAACTGAAAAAATATTACATGTTTACATGTTTATTAAATGTAAACAGGTACCCAATTAAATAGATCTGTACAGATTCAATAACCTAGTTTGATTAGATATTATATATACATGTCAATTTCTCATGTACCAATAAAGTCTTAATAACTTTTTCAGAATAAATTAAAAGGCTCATATTTTGTTATGAGCCTGCTGGAGAACCAGCTGAAATTCCAGCCAAGTGCATTAGTCATTCTATATGGGACAACAGAGCAGTCAATTCTTGAACTAGTCATTTATATAATATCAAAATGTTTACAAAGCCATAACAATCAAATTAAGAGCAAACTTTTAACAACTGTTTGTGACCAATTTTCAATAACATCATGTGTACTGCATTTTTTGTGAGAACTGCTTCCTTATTAAACTCTGTTGCATTCGCACAGCAGATAAACCTATTACACAGCAGGATAGTTTCAGGCATAATTCAATTCCCATGTGTTGCAACACATCTAGAAATAATTACCCAGGACTTTCTCGTGAACTTCCTCCCTTCAGTTTTCTAACCAGCTTCTCGCTGCTGCGTCTAATTGAAGCACGAAGTTTGCTAAAGGAACCACTGCGTTTTAATGATCCAGTGCCATCCTGAAAAAAATGAGCATGTTTAAAACCATAGACTCATTCATCCTTTGTTAGAGTTTAGCGATCATAACTAAAGACCAATTGGTTATGTCTTGCTGTCATTAAAGTTATAAGCAAATATCTCAATTTCAAACAAAATTTAACAAAAAGTTATTCTTAACAGATAAAAGTAGATAATCTCCAAGATCACATTGAACCCTTAATTCTATGATTCTGTGATAATGGCTCTGAGATAAACAGATTAAAAATAAGTACACAGCATATTATCTATCAGGGATGCATCACTTTAACTTAACCATGATGACAAGTTATCCAAGAATTACAATTCTCATACATTTCAATGAAACAAGTTTTGGTAAATAGTTTTAATAAGATAAAATGATGTAATTATCTGAACACTTAATTGCTCATTTCCACTGAAATTAAGTGGCTGTGTATCAAAACAGTATAGGTAAAGGCAATTCCTTGCACAATAGCCAACATTTCTATTAGCAATCATAGACATCTAATCCACTACTGCATTCTATGTAAGCCATGATGCAGTAATAAGAATACAACAAAATCTCCCCACCAAGCAGTAGCATTATAGTAACAGCTGAGTGAGCAAGATTTTATTGAAGCTTAATTTCATTTGGCTCATACGTAGCAAGCAGATATTAAGAACAGAAGCATATAAGAGCACAAAACATTTTAAGTTCTTGCACTTTAACCTTAACAGTATTCTACAAAGTTAAGATGCAAGGCCACATTTTACAATAATATATTAGTTCATTTTCTAGAAGACCAATTTACATGGTGAAATATATGTTAACTTTATTCTCTAAGTAACTTGTTTATGCTTTATTTCAAGTTACTAATACCTTGCCGTTTTTGGAAAATAAATTTTCCATACACAAAAGGTCAGAAAGTACTACGCAGAAGACAGAGACAGACATCAGTTGGACTGAGTTTATTAGACAAATACACAAAGTCACCCATCACCAAGATTAGTAGAGAAAAGCGTAATTGCATTTTCACATGAATACTAAACAGAACTGCTACTTCTGAATAAGCATTAAGTCAAGACATCTATATTGATGTTAAACCCTGTTATAAGTCTAAATACAATGTAAGCATGTGTCTTACAATTTGAGATTTTTTTAACTAATTACTTTGTCAAAAGTAACTAACCTTCATGCCATTTTAATTTCTTGTGTAATAGCTTAAACTATCTTTCATTATAGTGAAACATCTACTTATGAATTTTCATTCTTAGTTTTGTTAACTCATCTGTTATACAGCAAATGGATATTAAGACTACATTCTAGAAGACTACATATCTGGCAAAGCGACACATATATAAGAGAAAGACCCCCTGTCCCAAATGTAAGAGACACCAGCACTGAAGAAGTGGCCATTTTTACAGGAAGGATAGCTGTGACAAAGATCTTAAGGGATTGCTAAATACACAGCAGTCAGTAGTGGAGAGAAGTTAGAGCTTGAAGATGGTGTACGCCCGTCATGCAGGAGGCAGTATTAGAGTCAGAAAAGGCATCTAGGCCTGTCGGACAGAAATGGAGAGAGAAAAAGCTGGATGAAACTGTTGTGGAGAAAGTTCAACAGTTTTCAGTTTCAAGCTTGTTAATACTTATTAACAGTATTTCTAGGTCACATAATTATGTCAATTGCTCCATATATATACTTAGCGGGAGGGGGGGATTTGAATATTTTTAAAATGAAAATAAAAGCCTTTAAGGAGGCCTTTGTCTTCTATTGCAAAACTCTTATTATTCACATGCTGAAAGAATCAGAACCATCCTGTGAATATAACAAATATAATTGAGAGTATATAGATTTTATAGCCAATGAATTTCCATTAACAAATACACATCAGCCAAAGTCAAAAGGGACCAAAAAATATTTTTAAAAAACCCAGAAGAAGGTAGAATAATTTAATTTTTAGATACTATGAACAATATCAATGGGAATAAATGTATTCATAATAAATGCATCAATATTCCAAAACTTAATTACACTGTTAAAATAGCAAAGCAATGAACAGATGCAGACTGTCCAGCTTTCCCAAAAGAGGCAAGCCTCCAGTCCTTTACATTAAAAAAATAGTAGAAATGGCAAGAGTTTTGCAACGATAAATTGCCTAAAGAGAAGTATACTGTAAGATTTGAAAGATACCTGTTTGAATACTTGTATTATGGCCTCAACCTTTCTTTGAATAAATAGAATTTAACAATTCCTCCTTTTTTGTTCCTTCGATTAACTGTTTTCCACCTAGATTGCAAGGAGGGAAGTGTGACAGTTCTAAATTTACACCAACCTCATATTTATTAGTAAGATCCAAGGAGATTGGCCTGACTTCTTCTTAAACAGCTAATGAAAACCTGGGCAGATTTCAGGCCTGACAAATCTGTGTGTATTTAATTAAACAATAAAGCACCAGGGGCTTATAACTAAGGCTTAAGTTACCTTTTATGACAAAGTCAACCTAAACATTTGCTTTCAGTATCAGAACTCAACCCCTCCAGAGTCACCTCAGCAAGATGGGTGGTATATAAGCTTCATAAATAGCAGTAAGTTTACAACCACAATTTATATTTGCTGCTCTGAGTTCTTTATAAAAACAATAAAGATGGGATAAAAATAAATAAATACATATATAAATTTATGTGTGTTTTCTCCCAAGCTTTGATTGTTAAAGCACTTTTGAGAGGAAATGATTAGAAAAAAAACCCTGCAAAAACTATTATCCATGAGAAGGATCCAAAGACATGGAACTAAATTAGCACATTTATTCATATTGGTAGACTTTCCAAAACTATGACAGCACAGGAACAATACTGTATGTTAAATATTGAGTTCTAAAGTAACATGTTTTTTGTATTTATTGTTTAAAATACTGCCTTGACCACTTCTACAATGAAGAATGTTTTAGCATATGGTGTAAGAATGAATAAAACACCCTGTAGCATGACTGTCTAGGTAGGACAACCAGCCTTTCTTTTAAAAATATATATAATGAACATCTCTTCTTAATCAACAGGCTGATCTGAAATATTTTTTGTGCCTTCTATTCAGAATATTTAAATATACAGCGTATTGTAAGCATTTGAAATCTAATTCCATTGCAATTACTTGCCTTCAGTCCCTTGAGGACTTCTAGGAACAAATGGCAGATTGAAGATGGCACAGCAAAAAGTAGAGCTGAAATTGGCTGCTAAGAACAGGGAGCCGTCCAGCAGATCAGCTCCTTTGACCTTCTCTTTAATGAGATATTAAAGTGAGTTGGGAATGCAAAAGAGAGAGGCTGAAAATCCCTACCGTATTAAATTTCCATCCAAATAATTATTTCAATATCACAAATTGCTAGGATTATTTTAAAGATGACTTTTCAGTCAAAGATAAGATTTCGAAACAATAAAAAAATGAGGACCAGTAATATTCTTAGAGAAGAATCTCAAATTTAGCAGTGTTTTATAAGAATATGATGGATATGTTTAAATTACAGCTGCATTTGAGATGATTTAAATCTGGTTTACTCAACCCTAAAGACCACATATTATTCAAAGCAGATATTTCCATTTTAAAGGAAGTTATTTATTGATCAGAATATTTTAAAATAGGGACTATTTGTGATCTAGAAATACTGTTTATTTCCTTGAATGCTCTATCAATCACAAATCTGCATCTATCTTAATAAAAAGTAAAATACATGCAAACAGTGCATCTTCCTGCACTTGAAAACTGAAGGCATGCCAAGCAGAGGGGGGGGGAACCATGGGAAGAGTACAGTACACAGTTCTAATTCCAACAGGAAAAATAAAAGAATAATGAGCTAATGGTGTTTCTATTATATGCTGATTGACTGTCTTAGCACTTTTAATAGTAAATTAGAAAGAAAGTCAAAGAAAAGCCAATGAAAGTCAAAGATGAGCAGGAAAAAGTCAAAGAAGAAAGGAATAAAATAGAGCCACACAATCTTTGGGGCTCTAAAATTCAGGAAAGATTTTAGAGCAACAGAAGAAATCTCTGATAAATATCCCACTATTGAAGCTAATCTACACTTCCAAGCGTAAGATGAATTGCTATTGATTTCAAATGTATTATGAAGACAAAATTATCACGATGTGCTTATGATGAACAATAATTCTATCTGCTCAGAGTATCCAGTTAAAAATCAAAGCTAGAGAACTTTCTGCTGCTACGATAAGCGAGAATAATTATAACAATGATAAAGTTATCAGACAAATAGAAAAACAAGTTCAATTATTTAAGAACAATACTGGCTTTAGAAAATGCTTTTTGTTTTAACTTCCATGGCAATGGAACCCAATGGGAACAGATGGCATGAGATAAAAAAAAAATCTCACTTCCCTGATGTTTGAAAGCACTAATTTATCCAGCTGTGGTGCCATATTTTATTTTTGTATTCTAGTGCCATGAAGTTTCAGAAATGTAGATTCTGCAGCACACCTCACAGCATACAAGTGGTCCTAGACTTACGACTGTTACTTGAGACTGGAATTTCTGTCATTAAGAGACGCAATCGAAAAATACAATCTCAGGTGACTACATCACTTAGCAACAGCAATCCTGGCAGTCTTCATTGAAGCTGTTAAGTGAATCCCACTGGCGAATAAGTGAGGACCCACTTAGATCTAAATCTTTCCTCCCCATTCTGAGCTCCAGCAACTTAAGGGAGCCTCCTCTTCAACTCCCCCACCTTTCCCTATCTCTGCCTTTGGCCACTTTGTACAGCAGCACTCTTGGGCAGCAGCAGAAAAAAAGAGGCCCAAGGCCTTCAGCAGTCTCAGCCAGCCATCACTACTCCTGGATCTAGGGAATAGTGTTTTAATAATTTTATAATAATTTTAAACAAAAATTTTATAATTTTAGAGCCAAATTGCCATGTTT
>JANHFP010003430.1:324824-338747 GCA_032468135.1 Calamaria suluensis
GAAGTCCTTCCAGGCTTAAAGTGGCCAAGCTTGGAGACAGACCCCTGCTCTAGGAGATGGTGGTGCCGTCATTTCGTGAACGACAATGATGAAACGGGATGCGCGGGAGTAATGGGGGCGGTGGGATTGCCTCTTAAATCAACGGCTCCAATGCGATGTCCGCCCCTCCCCTTAGGGTCCCAAGCCATCTGGTAGAGCCAGGTCTTGCGGAAGACCCTGCGGAAGGGTGGGAGCCAATTTGACCTGGTATCAAATTGTTGATAAGATGTTCCGCAGGGCACGTATTATATACGTTTAGATCACTCAGTTCTGGATCTCAATCTACTGCAACAAGAAGCACTGCATAGCCTCAAGGAACAATGCGTGTGTAGGAGTGGGGGTGGTGTATCTGCTGTTTTCAAAGTGAGGGAAGAGAAGAAATGGAAACGGTGAAAGGGGCACATAGAATGATGAACACAATAACTTCAAAACAGTAGTTGGGTGTGATAACATTTTTATGCTGAGTGGGTTAATATATTCAATCAGATGTATGACTAAACAAAACGACAAGGATTTGTCTGCTAGTACACATGATACTGTCTTGATAATTTAGGAAAGCCACACAGTATTTTTCAGTTCTTCATCATTCCCTTATGAGAATATTCTTTGTCATATCTCAAACCACTGTACATGCCTATTTAAATGACTTATGATCCACAAACATTTCAGGAATCATGAATTTGTTAATCTTTATGGTGTTGCAAAGTTCTTCACTGTTTTGTTGCCAACAACACTACCATCCACTAGAAAATATTTCTGATATCTGAGATCCCAGGACTCTTGGTTAATTATTTTCTTCATTTTAGCTCTCAAATTTCCAAATTCTTCTGAAGTTATTTTATTCTGGCAGGCTACCTTTTTTCCCATTATGCTCTTGCAACACCAATGAAGCATTTTATGTCAAATAAAATATAGGGGAAGTGTACAATGTGTTTAAAAATAAATATTAATCTAGAAAGTTGTACATGTTTCTGTGGGTTTACAAATAATAAAAACATTCATTTTACTTAATAACTATTCTATTACATATTTAAAACCATGCAGGTCAATACAATCCATGTGCTGGAGGATAGAAGCATTCCTGTTTCTATTTTCCTTACCTGTTTTTGAAGAGAGTGCTGTCTTCAGAAAGAAAGAAAAGAGGTAGGAAAGTACACAACGTTTGCCAGAAAAGCTAGATCCGAAAAGGAGACAGCAAAAGATTGGTGCAGGTAACTGGGAATGGAGGCAGCTGAGTGAAAATGGTTGCTGAACCTGTTCAAGAGCGAACAAATGCTTGCTTTTGCTTCCTGAATCTTCCCTGTTGTAATTTTGGTGGCTGAAAACATGGTTGTAAATCGAGCATAACACTTACAGTAATATTTCTCTGGGGGAAAAATGTGATTGGCTTATGGGACTTGACTTTTGGTTGTATATAATTTGTATAAATGATACCGGTGGTGGGTTGCTATCGGGAGCGAACTGGTAGCGGCAGCAGCAGGCTCCGGCCACATGCCCAGACGTCATCAAATATGTGACATGAAGCAAGCATGAGCGAGTGAACCAGTAGCAAAGGTAAGAGAAACCCACCCCTGAATAATACATAAATTTTATTTATATATCCAAAAGTTTATATATACTTTTTCTCTCATGAGATTCACCTCATTTTTCCTTTAAATGATATGTTTCTAAAATGTTAGTTGTTTGACCTATTATTATTGCTTGCCCTACATCTACTTTTTTATTAAATGACTAGCTGGACACCTGTGCTTTGCTATGAAATTATGTGATGGGGCTTGATAAATTGACACTTAAAGCTTTAAGATTAATGAGTAGTTACGATCGATCGGCCTCACCGCTCAACTTCCCTCCCTCAGGCTTGCTCCACGGAAGCCTCCCCTATCCTATCCCCTTCTCTCCCTAAGCCTTGCCCCACAGAAAGGTCTCCTATCATGTTCTCTCCTGAGTTATTTTCAAATTAGGAGGGTGAGTAGAAGTCTAACTAATTAGCATCAGAGCATGTTGACAATAATATAAGAAATATGAATGATCTGACAGTCATTTTGAAAAATCCCTTTCTTAGTGAGCACCTAGAAGCTGAGAGGAACATACGTGCCAAATTTCAAGTTTGTAGGCTTTACAGTTCTAGAGATTTCATGATTAACGTGTGAGTGGTTTCACTTTTATATATATATAGACTTGTTGTCTTTAGATAACACCTGCCTCCCAACCAAAGTGGCTGGCATTATAACTTACAAACTCCCTGAAAGTCATAAGGGAATATTTCATGGTTGCCTTGGAAGGTAACTTGGGATTATTTTAAAAATAAAAGGATGGAACTACTATACCAAAGAAGCACAAACATCCACACTAAATTGGATGATCTTACCTTTGGTTAAGTGAAAAAAATAAATAATAAAAGTCCAGTCTTTATTTTATTTTGGAGAGGTTGGACAGTGGTGTGGGTCAGAAAACATTTAGAAGTTAATAACGGACACATAATATGACGAAGAAGATAATCATTTATTCTACTACATCACCAACCAGCCTTTTCTGGAACAAAAATTCTAGGAAAAAAAGGGCTCTGTAAATTTATATTAGATTGTGTGAATCATGTCAGTATCTACCCAGAACTCCAAATATCCTTATACTAAATTTACTGTACCTTGCAGCTGTTTTTTACAGGTTTGTCAGCTATCTGCAAGGATAGTTGGCTGACTCCTTAAGTGTAGGAAAAGTAAATAAAAGCATATCCAGTGGTGGGATTCAGCCAGTTCACACCACTTCGGGAGAACCGGTTAACTTTCTGAGCAGTTTAGTGAACTGGTTGTTGGAAGAAATCATTAGGAAAGAGAACTGGTTGTTAAATCATTTGAATCCCACCACTGAGGGTATCCCACTGGGAATCTAGCAAGCCTCTATTAAAGACGCTTATTTTGGAGCTAATAAAAGTTTATTTTAAAAATTTATTTCCTCTTCCTATATTCAACTATAAAACATTAATATTACACTTCAGTTGTAGTGTGCATCTAGAGCGTAGTGCCTTCCAGCCCATCTGTCCACTTCATTTTGTCATTTTAACATCTGTTGCTAATCTGAGTACTCAAAAAATTGCTACTGAGAGACATAAAGGTCATCTGTGTAATGTTATACAGCAGACAGAAAAATGAAGCAGATACACCCCAAATCCACAAGATACGATTCAGCATCATCTTCCTGTGTAAAAGGCAAAGCCTTCAAAATCTTCCCATGTACAAGGAAGCGTAACATTAAGTGGTTGATACTCTTTTTGGGGAAGTTTATGAATTATAGGTTTTTTCACTGTATTATATTACATACGTATACACACATTATAGGGACGCAGTAGCTCAGCGGGTAAGACAGCTGAGCTTGTCGATCAGAAGGTCAGCAGTTCAGTGGTTCAAAACCCTAGTGCCACGGAACGGGGTGAGCTCCCGTTACTTGTCCCAGCTTCTGCCAACCTAGCAGTTTCGAAAGCACGTAAAAATGCAAGTACAAGAAATAGGGACCACCTTTGATGGGAAGGTAACAGCGTTCCGTGCACCTTTGGCATTTAGTCATGCAGGCCATATGACCACGGAGAAGTCTTCGGACTGTGCTGGCTCTTCGGCTTTAAAACGGAGATGAGCAGCGCCCCCTAGAGTTGGAAACGACTAGCACATATGTGCAAGGGAAACCTTTACCTTTACACACATTATATTTTCTTTGTTTTTGTTCTCTTGTCCATGTCTTTGTTATTTCTTTTTAGTAGTTAGCTCACATTTAGTTATGAATGCTGATAATGAAATTTGATTGAATAATTCAAGAAATGAATCAATTAGGGGAGAGGGTAGGGAAATAAATTGCTACAGCAAAATATGAAGGAATTTTAGTTATGCTTTCAATCATACGCATAGCAAAAGCTCCAGCTAAAAAAGAAAATTAACTTGGCCTCCAAAAGAGGAAGGAAATACTGGCTCACATTATTTGTCTTTCTGGGTAGTCCAAGAAAAAAATTGGGTTCAGGAAATGACTGTTTGGATTTGATATATTTTATTTAGTATATTAGTATAATGAAATTTAATGAAGTATTTTTCAAAGAGTTCAATAAAGATTGGCTAAACACTGTTGTTGGCTAGTGGCTGTAACTCGTGTGAATGCTAATTTGGAAACATTTCCATTTTGTGAGCAGAGACAATGTATTTCTTCTGTGCTTCATCAGCTTTAAGCTTACTCTGTACATATATGCAGCTTTTGTTTTAAGAAAATCTTGTAATCTCAGGATAACATGAGATATTTTTATATATGATTCTAAGGTAGATTACTCAGCAGATGATAGCACCAAGTCAGTTTTGTCTGTGATTCAGAAGCTAAACAAACTAAGGTCTAGTTACTACTTGGATGGCAGATTGCCAGAACTGTGATCTAGATTGGAAAGTAAAACAAGTACAACCCTAGATGAAGGTTGTAACAAAATATTTTCTGTACTTTTTCCAATAAAATTGTGTAATACCATAGTCTGCATGTATCCACAAGAAGTCAAGTTTGTCTCAAGGACATCTTTGTATTTAGACAAACTGAGCAGGCTGAGAGAAAAGTTTTCACGCATTCTTTTAAAATAATACAGGTATTATGCTATAAAGATTGCATATGCATAGTTGATATTGAGTGCTGTTTTTTTTACAGTGCAGTATTGTGATGTACACAATTATAATTTCACAGTTCTGCTTTCTCAGAACAGTACTCAATCAAAAATAAAACAACAATATATTTGATGCACACTGTATTTGTGTACAGGTAAAGGAATGATACACTTTAGAATATCTTTGGTACAGACCATAATTATTATTAATAATGCAGATTATAGTTTCCCTACCAGAGGCAATTGGATTCATAGAGCAATCTTCTTCTACTGCGATTCCAGATTCAACAAAGTGATATCTGAGGCCAAATGGCATCTGTGTTGTCTCACATTTGCAGGAAATTGGGAGAAAAGGGTACAGAATAATCACACACAATCCTTTTCAGATCCTTTTTTTTTTTTGAACCAATGGGTTAGAAATTAGGAGTAAGGATGCTGGCAATATAAACATCGAAACACTAAGACACTGATAATAATATGCCATGAAAGCACTCTTCTTGTACATAATTAAAATACTCTGGTTTATAAACACACATTATGTAATAACAGTTGTGATCACACAGAGACATAAGAGCTTTGAGTTTAGTCTTAATTACCCTCTTCCTTCTCTCTGATCCTCTTTTATTCCAGTGAAATGAATACTTCAATGGAGAGATCCAATGAATAGCAGGAAATAAGACATACTTGGAATGCAATAATCATTTCCCATCAGATTAAACACCATGTAGAATTTACAAACAAGATGTTTCATCATAGAACTCACAATCTTATTGAGAAATATTAAGACATTTAAATTAACTTCAACTGGAAATCAAACATTTTTGTTTTTAACAGATAACAGATTAACAAGAGTTGGAAGGGACCTTATAGGTCATCTAGTCCAACCCCCTGCTCAAGCAGGAGACCCTACACCATTTCTGACAAGTGACAGTCCAATCTTTTATTGAAAGTATCAAGTGATGAAGCTCCCACAACCTCTGGAGGCAAGCTGTTCCACTGGTTGATTGTTCTCACCGTCAGAAAGTTCCTCCTCACTTCCAGATTGAATCTCTCCTTGGTCAGTTTCCATGCATTTTTCCTTGTCTGGCCCTCAGGTGCTTTGGAAAACAGCCCTCCTCTCTGTGGCAGCCCTTCAAGTACTGGAAGATGGCTATCATGTCTCCTCTGGCCCTTCTCTTCACTAGACCATTCATACCCAGTTCCTGTAACCATTCTTCATGTTTTAGTCTCCAGTCCCCTAATCATCCTGGTTGCTCTCCTCTGCACTTTTTCTAGAGTCTCAGCATCTTTATTCTATAGTGTGGTGACCAAAACTGGATGCAGTACGCTAGGTGTGGTCCTACTAAGGCTTTAGAGTGGTATTAGTACCTCACTTTATCTTGATTGTATCCATCTGTTAATGCAATTTAGGATTGCATTGGACTTTTTGGCTGCTGCTGCACACTGCTTGCTTATATTTAGCTGGTTATCTACTAAGACTCCAAGATCCCTCTCACAGTCACTGCTATTAAGTCTGATTTCCCCCAGTTTGTGTGTGCTTTTGGTTTTTCTTACCTACGTGTAGAACTTTACTTTTCTCTACATTGAATTTCATTTTGTTAGGGCGAGCCCAGGGTTCAAGTCTGTCAAGATCCATCTGGATTTAGAGCCTATCTTCTAGGGTATTAGCTATTGCTGCCAGCTTAGTATCATTTGCAGATTTGGTGAGTTCCCCTTCTATTCCCTCTTCTAAGTCATTTATGAAGATACTGAAGAGTACTGGGCCTAAGACAGCACCCCACTGCTTACTTCTCTCGATATAGACTTAGACCCATTGAGGACTACTTGTTGAGTATGGTTTGTCAGCCAGTTGTGAATCCATCTGTTGGTGAAGCTATCTATCCCACATTTTTATAGCTTACAAAGAAGTAGATTGTGGTCTACTTTGTGGAATGCCTTATTTCTATGGAGAGTCAATGTCAGTGATACTTTCCTTATTTGGACATTACATCAGCAAATCAATTCTGAAAAATCCATACAGTATTCTCAATATATGATACAATATCAGTAATTATAATGCAGAAGCTGCTTGGGTCAGAATTATCTTTGCCTCAGGGTTACAGAAGAATGTAAGATTCAGGAACTGAATAATTCTTCATCTAGGCAATTTGTTTTTGGGTTTTTTTAAAGGGGGGGGATAATGTGGCAAAATTAAAAAAAAACTTGCTGGTGAAAAATTTCTGAAATGTAAGTTTACATGCAGTTCTATAACTCTTAAATTTTCTAACAAAAAGATTGCCATACACAGTACTGACTTTATTTTTCTTGTGAGCGATATAATTGCCTTTGGTGTGGGTCTGTGCATATACATTCTGAGTATACACATCCTCTATTCATCTGGAGCTACTAGAATCCTCAAAAAATCGGCCAGACCTATTATTAGAATACTAATGAAATGGAGATGGAATGGATAATAGAAGTTGCTTTCACCTGCTTATTTGTTTCTTTTACTAGAGGAAATGTACCTGTGAATAGAAGCAATACACAATCTGATTCCATTGGAAGTTCTGCTCTATGCAAAATCCACCAGGAACCTTTCTATTCAACCAGAAGTCAATCTCAAAGAGCCTGTTTTCAGAATAAATAAGTTAGTTGCTTTAATGCCATGAGCAAATCATTATACATGCCATACTGTATATATTTTGAGTTGTGGAATAGTCACTGTTTTTCCATTAAACTAATGCAATCTATCATATACCTATTAAAGAGACATCAGATGTGCAAATCAATAAATAAAGGTAATATTTATGTAATAATATATTGACAGACACAGATGACTTCTAGAGAGCTCATTGAGTATGAGATTTTAAAAAACAAATACATCAAAATGGAGACATGTTTGCATTTAATTAAATAGAGCCTTAATGAATTAATGCAAACTCATCTTAAAATATTTCAGTCATTTAGCATTTGATGATGTGTAAAAAAAGATGAAAGGATTGGACATTGTTGGTAAAGCAGAGTTCATTTGGATTGTGCCGTCAACATACTCCCACTCCTCTTCATATTTTCCTGGGATCCATGCTGCAGGTCCATTATGTCTTAAGTACAAGTATTTCATATGCAGCCAGATAATTCCTTTTGTCTCAGGACCAGACCAAGCAGGTTGCAGAGTGGCATTAGATGTGTCTTGTGGGGCAGGTTTGGCATGTCTACTTCTCAGGTCCTTAGACCTGTCAATCTTGGATGTTCCCTATACCACATCATAGCATGTGTTGTTAACATACTACTTTCAGACATGTAGCAAGATGTCTCATATATTTGGTCACGATTTTTAAATAATGCAATGCAGGACAAAGCAATTCATACCCAGCAACAAAAGTCTTTATTAGGAGGACCATTCCTAAATTATAAACTTTGCACAGTAAATCATGATGAAAATGACAAAATTACAGTATAGACTTCATCATGTATTACAGTAGTATAATGCTGGCATTTTAATGAGTGATAGAGTTCCATAGAAAAATATTTGGATTATTTATAGTTGAAACAGTATTAAAAATACCAGTCTTTTATAACAAAAGAATCACAATGACTAAGTATTAGTTTATCTTACTCTATGAGTATCAAGTTCCTGACATATGCACTGTTCTCGTATACAAAGTTAACCATTTTTTTTATTTAGACAGACTAAGAATAACTCCAGTGTAAGGAAAGCAATTCAACCAGGCTCAGTCAAAGAAAATTTAAATTACACTATATAACTGAAGTGTAATATATTTGTTTACTGAGTTCATTGCCATTTTTCCCTTAACATTTAATGTTTTGATAAGGTGCTGGGCATGAACCTAAATTGTGGGATTGGGTATACTTTTCCTTTTATTTTGTTCAGATGGAAGCATCTGGTATATAAAAGAACAAAATAAATAAATAAATAAAAACAAGCATCTATATACAAATATACCAGAATGCTTTGATATAATTTGTGACAGAAACTCAGTTCTTCATCTCATTTTTGTTGAAAAAACTAAAAGGAGAGAGAAAAGAAAAATTAGACTACGATTAGTCTATAATTAACATTTGGTCATGCTTACTATGTAACTATCTTAATACACAGAACCACTAAAGCAATACAAGAAACATTGCTGGATTTTATTTAAAAAGAAAATTAATATTTCTTTCAAAATGGTGTTATTCTGACCATTTTCAGTAAGCCATCAGTGAAATTGGCAATATACTTAATTTAAACTTCTCCCAAAAGAGGAATGTTCTTCTACAGAAGGGCAGAAGCTGCTATTTAACCAGATATTTTTTTAAATAACTTGTTAGCTTTAAATTAGCACAATGACATAAATGTAAATAGTTGGTAACTCCATATGCATGCACTCTGAAACATAAATTTTTAGTTTTGTATTTTTAAATGTCAAAGCTGCAATTTAAGTCAAATTTACCCAACATTGCTGCCTGTTTGCACTTCATTTCAGTCCAAATGTCTTCCACGCTTTTTCAAATGCTACTTGTCCCATGAGGAATGTGATGGCAAAATTCCGTTTGTACCATTCCCTACATTTTAGAAGCAAGGGAACATAGCAAAATCATGGTCATTTTGAGACGATAAATATTTAGGGTAGGGAAACATTTCGTCTTTGCATAATTAAAATGAACCCTAACAAATTTGTACTGTTAGAAGTAACTTTCCAGAAAAATACCCTACTCTGTAGTATATGTATGGGTATATGCAAAACTCCATTATTTAAAGTAAGATTTATTTTATTTTATATCCCCACTTACTGCATATCTCAGTGAATGCAACTGAATGTTTTAGGCCTTTAGGTATCTGCCTCAAGGCCTCCTATTATCAGTTACATAGAGTATGAGACTGGTCACAGTCAATGAAGAAATATTAACAATATAGAAAGTACAGTGCAGATTGGTAGACAAATGGCAACAGAGAAACAGGTAAAGACCGCTGATTATTTGGAAACAGTTCCAAAAAGGTTATTAAACAAATTGGTTTTAAAGAAATCAAAAAAAGTGAAGGGTAGAACTGATTTGACAAATAAAGAAAACTATTCTGAAAAGTATCTCTCACCTATTATAGTATACATTTTTTTTCAAGTTTTTACTTAGGAAATCTTTGTAAAATTCAGCCATTTCTTCTGCAGTCAGTGATGCTTTCTGACCTGAAAAGGAAATGAAATCACAGCTAATAGATCAGAAAAAACAAATTGTAATGGTTCTTTGCTACTTATTATGACAGGTTTAATAACAAATTGAAATTGAAGGCAGGATATCCATATTTATGGATGTATGGCTCCCGATGGTCTCTTCTATACACAAACAACCCTTCACAGAATGGTTATATTGTTTTAAGGATGTTCATGTTAAAGACTGTATGAACTCTGTAAAATGGAAATACTGTATGAATTATAAGCAGTAGCATTAGTAATAACTGGTTAAATCATGGGTGTCCAAAATGTTGGCTTGCCTAGGCTGCACTGAATAAAGAGGAAATATCTTGGGCCATATAAATATATTCTAAGATTAAAAATCCACAAATAATATAAAACATTTAAGAATGTATGCCAAATGATAAAATTAATGATCTAACCTTTTTCATCTCTTGGCTGTATACCCTTGGCTTTCAGTCTAGAACAAATAAATTCTTCTTTTTCCTGAAATAGGATTCAATAATATTACAATACACTGGTTCTTAATGTATTGGTATAATCTTATAAGTAACGATTAACAATCATAATAGTTTATTGCAAAATCCATTCCATCTAATATTTCAACTGATGAGAAAGATCCTCTTCAAAACAATTAGAGATTGTTCACATATGCAATTCTTCAACATATGCAATTCTGTAACAAACAATTCAGCAGCTATCTATTCATTTTGATATGACTATTAAAACTGAAATACCTACTTAAGGCTAATACATTTGTACAGCAATACATCCCCTTACAAAAAAATACACTCTAGCTTAGCGTGAACAACTAATTACGTTTATGATAGTAAGAGTTCATAATTGGTATTGTACAAATTTATAAATGAAAAATAAATTTAAAATATCACAAATATAGAAAATGTATATTGAACAGTTGAATATCATTGCTTTAAAACACCTTAAAAGGACACCCAGTGCCACCTAGTGGTTTTATATTTCTACCTTTCTAAATGATAGATTTTGATTTGTCCAGAATTCTTGATTCCAAGCCTGGGTTTCCTGCCTAAGTTCTCGCAGTCTTCGCTGCAATGGAGTTTCATGTTTAGGAACATAAAATATTACTGGTCGAAGATTTGAATATTGATCAGGAGGCCCAATCCAATCACAACAAGAATCTGAAGGCGGATGAAAATGTGAAACCTTAGAAAGAGAAGAGAAAGGGTTAAAATACAAAGCATCACAAATTAATTCAACATTATATTGCCCAATGAAAGAGGCAAGCTATACAATTATAAAGGTGATAAAATATTAAGTAAAAAAAATTAAAGAATAATATTTAACACTGGACAAAGTTCAATCATGTCTCTTGTAGTTTAGCAAACATCAAATAGGATAGTGGTGGTAAAATGAAATAATCTGAACAAACTAGTTTTTAAAAATAAAAGAATGCTATCAAATTAAAACCTAGAAAAAGACATAATTGGGACAGGCAATCAATACAATACGTCCAATTTTCCAAATTTCATACATTAGATCCCCAATTTTTCTTTTTCCCCTGAGAAGCGTTGTACTTATTTTTACATAACTTAATATCTCTAGTTTGCCCTGAAGCCTGCAAAAATGCTCAAATGTTCAGTTCCAAACCCACGATTGCTGAACATCCCCACTGTAATTTTCAGATCCTATTTTTAATGAGGAAAACTTCAAGTGAAAAATTGATCTTCCCATAAAAGAATAGCTCAATTGGAAAAAAAGAAAATAAGCTACAAAACAGAATACCACAAAGAAGTAAAGTTTATAGGGGACTGATAAACTAATGTAACTGTTTGTAATTTTAATTGCAGTATAGGAATTGTGGGGATATTAAAATAATTTTATAAGCAGCCCTTCAAAATAAATTTTCTAAGTAACTTATACAGTATTCTGAAATTTTAGTTTAAAATTGACACTAATCTATAATCTAACATGCCCCCCCCAAAAAAAAACCCCAAAATTTTATTGGAGAAAAATGGAAACAGCAGTATAATTACTGACTCTTACTCTTAGTTTTGGGGGATTGTATTAAAGCTTCAAAAGCTAATAAAGTAGGCATGCCTCATTCCAGATATAGGGGCCATTATGGACCAGGTAGAAGCACTGATTAAGAAGGGTGTCAGAAGGGAAGATAATGTACTAAATGTGGTGACCCAAGCTCCCATCCCTTTATAAACACATATAGAAAGGCAGAATTTAGATTATGATGGCATAACCACTATCCCATTGATGCTACAGTGAGTAGTTGTGCTCCATTCATTTATTGTCAAGCCTCAGGAAGGATGGTCTAAAGCAGGGGTCTCCAACCTTGCCCAAGTTAAGGCTAGAGTTAGCCGGCTTAGCCGGCTGAGGAACTCTTGGAATTGAAGTCCGCAAGTCTTAACGTGGACAAGGTTGGAGACCCCTGGTCTAAAGATCTACCTATCCTTTAGGCAGTTCCAAAATATGAAGAGATTCAGGAGTTAAAATCAGCTTCTTAAATTGAAGCCATGCAGATGATGAAATGAATATTCAGTCCCAGACAGTTCGCTTGCTATCAGTTTCCAAACTGTTTTCAAAATTAGCTTTATACACAGTGCAAAATGGTAATCTAGATAAGCAGTTACCAGAGCAGAGATTACTAAAGCCAGCCTAAGTGGTTAAAAGTGCATTCAGAAGAAAACCTTTGTGTTTAATGAAAAAAGAATCTCGCATCAACAAAAGATGCAACCTGATCCTTTTATTTCACAGAAAGAAAACAAAAAATAACAATACAATGCCTTAAAGCACAAATCATGCCTTGTCCATAAGAGACTATCGTTAACCTAACTCTACAAGCAGCTTCCTTCATTTCTCTGATTTGCTTACCAAGATCACTATTGGCTAGATTTACAAAACACAACTGGTTGCAAAAGCAACTAGATCACCGTTAAAACTTGGGCTACGTGAAACAAGCCACCGACTCTATGACAGCAGAACGTTACCCGGTGCCCTCCCGCAATCTCGTCACGCTGGCTGGGAACGGGACGACCGGACGCACGAAACTTTGGACAGGGCACCCGGGTACCTAGCCCTTTATTTCCTCCGTGTTACCTTTCTCTTGGGAGGCGAGGGCGAGCTCTTCCTCTCCGGGTCTTCGGCTTGCGAAGACGCTCCGGAGACTGAGGAGGACGACAAAACCCTGCAGCCGAAGCAGCTCGGGACTAGGTAGGGGCAACCTCCTAGGCTGTATAGGAACCCTCGGCTCCTCACCAGCGCCGCCATCCCGGCCAGACGGCGGCAAGAACTAAACAAGCCGCAAGAACTGAAGGCGCCCGTCGCTTTACGGCAGAGGTCTTCACCCAGCTTTAAGACTTGCCGACTCCAACTCCCAGAATTCTCTCAGCGTAGGAGAATCTCCCCACTCCCAGCAATAGCTTGGCTGGAGAATTCTGGGAGTTGAAGTCCACAAGTCTTAAAGCCGCCAAGTTTGAAGGCCTCTGCTTTTACGGCAACGTCGTGAAAGGGGGAGGGGGAGGGGGGATTTCCCTGTCAAGCTCTCGCGCGCTCTCCTCGTTCCCTCAAATGGCGCCGACGTTAGCGAGCGCCCGGAGAGCGCGCGCGCTGGGCTGGCGGCGGGAGTGCGGCAAGCAACCTGGATCATTTCCGAGCCGCCCTTGAGGTGAGAGCGCGAGAGCGAGCGGAGAGGGGGAAGGACGTGGCGGCGAAGGTGCTACGGGCGGCTCCCATCCTGCTGTGGCGCTTCCGAAGGAAGATAAAACGTTGGGGATTGGAGAAGCGGAGGGAGAGAATGGAAAGCTCGCAACGCCGGTTCGAAGGAAGGGAGCTAGAGGAGCGGAGCGACGTTAGTGGAATTACCTGACTCGCGGTGTCGGGGAGGGGGGAGTTGCGGGGCAAAAAAAATATGGAGCGGGAGATGAAGGGGGAGAAGACTTGCGGAATAAGGTGGGAGGGAAGCCAGGGATGCTGGCCGGCGGGCCGAAGCCGCTGGTCGAGTTGCGGTTGACATGTCCGGGTGGTCGCTGTTTAATCGGGAGCGTGAAAAGGGGTCCAGGCTTCTCAAACAGAGAGAGAGAGAGAGAGAGATAAGCAAAGGCAGCC
>JANHFP010003431.1:13520-39864 GCA_032468135.1 Calamaria suluensis
CTTCTTGTGAAATATTTCTGTACACGTTTGATTGTATTAATGTCAGATATACAGTGTGGATTCCAGACAGATGAGCTGTATGTATGAGGATTGGACTAGGAAATGTTTTGTATGTTCTGGTTTGTGTTTCTTTGCACTTTTTCGTTGAAACATATTAAGTATTTAGCAGAGCTAAACTACGAGCATAGATTGCTAGAGAAAAAAAGAAAACAAAAAAATGAAATACTACTCTTCTTATTCTAGATTAAACTGATGCCAATATTCACATAGAGAAAAAGTAATATTTATTAGATCTGTATCCCTCATCTTGCTGAGAACCCCAATATAGCATATAAAGGCCTCTGGTTTCAGTTGGTTCCTGTAATAACAACTTTGCCAACTGGATTATTTAAGACAAAATGGCTGGCTAAAAATTACTGAGAGAATTCCCATGATTGATGGTGGCCTTGAAACTCCTTAGTGTTAATCCAAGACCATAACCTTGTATTACACTACATGTAAACTGACAGGAGCCCCAAAGCAATATATAAACCTGCCTAAATTTAAAGACCAAAGCATTCACAGTATTTAGAAAATAATAATGCCTTAGTGCCGCCTCAAAAGTCTGCCTGTACAATTTTAACGTATTTTTATTTTAACACCTTTTATTCTTTATTAGTGTTATTATAATATACTGATTCAATTTATAAGATTGTGTTGTTAGTAATTTCAATCCAGAAACTGGATTTAAATAATGTATTTAATAAATCATTTAATAAATTGAAATGATTAATAAATTATTTCCAACTTGTCTTGTGGGTTGGTGCTAAATAAGGAAATTAGTAGAAAAGAGCATGCCAGTCTGATGGCACAGAAGGATATATGAAATGTAAACACACTCAAACTGTATAAGTATTTAAGATACAGGAAAGGTAATGTAGGAAGTGAGTCAAGATTAGTCTACAGTGGCCAAAAATCAGAAGCAGTCCTCAAGCAATGTTTCAGACTAACACATTTTATTAAAAGGCATCACTTTTAATCATATTAGATTATTATATATTATTCACTTCATTGGAAGAATGAAGTTTTGATAAATTGATTTAGGACTTAAATTGGTATCAGGCAGTGAAGAAAGAGGTGGAAGACCACCACTTAACTTTTAATGTCAAACTTTTTTGTTCATTAATTTGCGTGTGTAACGTTTGATACATATGTCCTATAGAGAATCCAGTGGAGCACTGCTGTTGGATGATGGCATATACCACATGAGAGCATATATAAGCATTCAAAGACATATGTAACCCTGTGGGTGAAGTTGTTGGGATCGGTGATAATACTCTTGATGAAGGTGTGAAGGAAAATAGAAAAAGTGTAGTGTCATCTGCAGCTTATTGATAATGTTAGTGATTTAAGCTGTAAACTGTAAGACAACCAGGAGCATTCTCATGTTCTATTTTTAATAGTAGTTTTTAGTTGATCTTTATTTTAGTAGGTTCTTCCTGAGAATCATTGTGGCTGTATTTATTAGTCATTGATCTCATTGGATAGGTATCTCAGTATTTTGAATGTTGCTTTAATTCCATTACTTGAGTTTCTCTGGGATGTGGTTAGAACTAATGTAGCTTAATAAATAGTCTGGCTACATAAGACAAATGCTGTGTTGCATTCTGGATGGAAACTGAAATTGTGTAAGTATACATAGTGATCAGTAGGTTTCCTGTGTATGTCCATTGTGTTTATGCCCATTGTGTAGTTATAGTGTGACATAAAAAATCTCACTTGACTGAAGTTAATGGTGGAGACTTAATGGTGGATGACATTGTTGAAGTCATCATGGAATTTGATAAGAAACATATTTCCTTTGGTCCAGATGAATAAAATGTCAACAATATATTTCAAGTAAAAAAAACACTTTATCATCAAAGTTAAAATAATTTTGAGTGCACTTTCAGGCGATGAGTGGCAAATCATTGCATACAGAGAAAATAAACATCCTGAAAAAATTACTACAAGCAGCAAGGAACAATAGATCAATGATATTAAAATGGAAAGCAAGTCTGCAACAAACATAGATCACTATTACAAGCCCCAACAACAAACAGGTGCCTTCATGTGCTCTTCCTTAAATGTGATACACATCATCATCTGCCAACAATGCTCCTCTGGATTCTACATAGGAGAAACAGGCATAGAGTTTTGCAAAATATTAATGGGCACAGTTTTGACATCTTGACTGAAAACAAGGACAAAGTAACATCAGAGCATTTCAAGTTTCTACAACACTCCATTATAACTCTCAAGATAGCAGTTTTGGAAGAAAGGAAATGTAACAGCACAATAAAATAAGATATTGTTTAATTCACATTAAAAGCTTTGAGGATATTTGAGAAAGACAACATTTTTTAACACATTACAATTGTTAATTTTTATTTGTCATCTGTTTCATATATAACCAATACCTGCATAATTACTTTGTCTCTTTTCATTTTACTCTAAATCACCATCTAAATCTAATATTAATTTAGCTTCTCCATGAATCTATTCTGAACTGAACTGTGACTCATGAAAACTTAAGTTTTTAATAAAGAGAGAGAGGTCAGGTTTTTTTTCTATTAAGAAAAAAAGAAAGATTTTTTTCTATTAAATATAGTGATGCGGTTCTTAAAGAACTGTTTAGTCCTAAAATTTGAAGTACAATGTTCAAGATAAAAGCCAAAGCTTCTAGTATCTAGGCCATCAATTTTAGATAATGTTATTGTATGATATTTCTTTTGTATGGTTAGACATTTGTTACTGAAATGGACTTTACTTCCAAAAAAAAACCTGATGTGAAATTTATAATAAAAGTTTCAACTTGAAATGAATTAGATAAAATAAATTCTTGTATTATAGCTGATAAAGTCACATAATGTTCTGATTTAAATAATAAGAATAATTTTATCAAATAATTTATATTTGTAATCAACAAACCAAATATTTGAAAAAAGAGCTAAAAATACTATTTTGTTTTTGAGTTGAGACCTTCTATCAATTATTGTTAAAAAATGGTCTCAAAACAATTTGAAACTCTTTCCCATTCAGTTCAAAGTCCAAATTCAAATCTCAGCCTGAATGACTAATAGCAGAATTCAAACAAATAGGGATGACATTTTTTGTACTCTGAATCCAAACTTTCATTTTTCCAAAAAGGAAATTGCCAGCAAATTTTTATAATTGAGCAAAGAAAGTTTTGAGTGTCTCATAATTCTGAATCTCTAGAATTCTCCAGAGGACATTTTTTTTAAGAATCCTGAATTAGGGAAATTAGAAGTATGAAGTAACTGACATAATAGATTTCTATTGAAAAGCATCTACAAAGTTAAATGCATTGGCATTAAAAAAGATGACAGTTGAAGGCCTGCTTGAACTGGTAAGTGGTGCCTCCCATGGACATCTTTGTTTTAATCTTAATGAATTTCACTCTATAGATACTTTCCAATGGAATCCTATTATGTCAGTTAATTCATACTTCTAATTTCCCTAATTCAGGATTTTGAAAAAGTTTTCCTCTGTCCTTCTGGAAATTCAGAAATCTTGAAGACTCATTTATCTCTGCTTTACACATAATGTTACCACAGCGTGTTGAAAGCAATAAAAGCAATCCATAAATCTTGATTGCTTTTTGTTGAGAGAATTGTAAGAAATATACAACATTTTATCTCATAGCTAAAAAAATCAAATTATACAAGGAGATGAAGAATGTGCCTGGACAAATTCTATGGGGAAAATAATTGGTTTGACCAATAGGTCTTCTTCTGTCATTGCCTCATAAGTCTGCTCAACAGAGTAAAATTGTCGGTTATCAATCAGCCTGTTTCAAAAGAGTATTATTCTCTTGACATGAGAAGCTAATTCTGTTGACACTGGAATATTTTTAGCTGTTCAATAAACAATAGAGGGCTCTACTTTACAAAATACAGATAAGGCACTAGAGTATGTGTGTGTCCATAACACCTACCCATACAATTCAGTGCAGCAATAGATTTATACAAGTGATAGTCCTTTTCACCCAACCACCTGCAATATCATTTCCATTATTTCTTCAGGCTCCCATTCTGAATTCAAAGCAATTTACCTGAAGTTCAGATCCTGTCAATGTGATTTAGTTTCAGTTTTATGGCAACTATGGGTCTGTAATAAGTAAGCTCCTTTCATTGATTTTGTTCTCCTTCAGCTGCCGCTATAAATGTAATTGAATTTTTGGGTCGTTGTGAGGTTTTTATTTTTGTCTCTGCCCTAATACCTTTTCTACCAATAAAGAAGCAAATAGGAAAATATTGTTTCCTTCCTTTTATGGGTTAAGCCCTCAATTAATAAGAAATATGATTTCATACAGAAATATTTTGCTATGAATACACATAAAGTTAGTAAGATCAAAATATCTATTATGGCATTATCATAATATGACCTATTTTTCTGATGTCAACTGTGTCAACCAAAGTGTTTCATGAAGCAAATGAATATATATGACATGTGCATGTATGTATGTACCTAGCTGAGCTTCTAAAATGCATTATGTAGTCAAAATACTGGGTTCTAGAATGGTGAAGGTAAAAATAATTATACTTTTTCTGGCTCTTATGACTTTGGCTCTTTTTTTAGATTAGCTTTGCAAGTTCAGGTTAAACTCGTCACAATATTTTTAGATTTCAGATGTAACACCTATAAAGCACTGTTTGTCAGCTTTGGAAACCATATTAGATCTGAAGTTCCAAGCTGCCAATTTCTAGGCATCTAGCATAGGTATGGTTTGGGCATTCCCTCAACTAGTGATTTGGGAATGTGATTCAACTGATGGGAGGAGTATGGGTTTTGGAGAATTGACTATTTGATGAGAAACCAGAAACTGGTAGTTTGGGTTTCTCACATTGGTGTGCCAGTATACCTGCTCTAATAAATGAGACTTGGAGAAATGCCTGTCTTGGAGTTCTTAATTGGAGGAAAGAGGTTTTCTGGAACACTGACACTGTTACTAAGCAACTATATTTACATGACATAGTAAACAACTAACTTATTCAACTGCATTTTATCTAATTCTGTAGCATGAAATAATTTCAGTCAGTTTATGATTCAACATGTTATGAATTCTAAGTGTAATAAATTATATTAAGATAGCCATGGATAGGTGAAAATGTCAATTGGGGCTATCTAATGTACTAAATGGATTAGTGAGTTTGGCTTAGTTAGCTATATACTCTGAAGTCTCATCTCAAATCCAAGAGCTGAATAGTTATATGAGACACCAATAAATTAATTGAAAGAGCAAAGCAATATATTTGATTATTATTTCATTCCCAGCCTAAACTTTGACTGTGGCCATGGGAATGCTGCAATGTTCATAAATGTAAGGACCTGTCATAAGTCTCTTTTTTCACTGCTATTATAATTTCAAACATTTGCTAAATGAATGGTTCCAAGACACGGGCTACCTACATGTATTTGATTGACCATATTAAGCAAATGTGAGATTTCCCTGGGATATTTGAACTAAAGGGAAATATCCTTAGAACATGAAACTTGAATAGCAGCACTGAGTTTACCATATATAAGCCAATTTTTAGTACCAAGATCAATTAAACCTGAAAAATTCAGAACCAGTGTTAATGTAGAGAAATATTAGAGCAAGAACTGCAGATAGTAGGAATAGTAAGAATTTCTTAATAAAATGAACTTTTCAAACATAAATTTATCTTTTATAAAAATATTCTCTATTAATATAGACTGGCTAGAAACTGTACAAAGTCTATATAAATGCAAATGGTTCCTAAAGGAGTAATTAATTGACTTCTACTACTATTGACCTAATACTGCAATGTCTGCAATGTCTACTCAGTACAAAAACTGAAAAATCCTGCTTGTGCCATTTCAACAGATTTTTGTCAAAAAGGAAAGATCCCCTTGGTGCTTTACAAAACAATATAACAAGAACAAGAAGACATTTTTATTTCAGCACCACCCAAATCCAAGCTAACACTGGGCAGCTCATCATATAAAGAAAAAGCATTAAAGTAAATAAACAAGAAGGAAATTTATATAATTAGTTCCATAATATACACAATAGAAGCTGAATATGTCCAACAAGAGGTCCAATCCACTCTGCTCCAACATCTATGAGAACAACTAGGTCTTCTGGAATGTCATGATGGCAGGAACCCTGTAGATATCAGGGCTATCTTATTCCAAATGGAAGGTGCTATAACAAAGAAAGCACATTTCCTGGATTCCAAAAAAGACACTGTTAAATTGTTGGTTCATATCCATTGGAAAGAAACCATTGGATATAGGCAGACCCTCTAATAATCAGGACCTCAGCTATGTACAGCGTTATAGGTCATAACCTGGCAACTAATTCAGCTTGTTCAGCAGAGTTGGTCATGTGGGCACCCAAAAGACTCAAAGCACCATTTCTCCGATGTACAAACTTAAATTATTTAGTTATAGATTTCAGTTGTTTTTATATTTATGCACTTTCCCTAGCTATCTTTTAGATACCATTGTTAATTAGGCATTTTTCTGCTTCAACATCTTATTTTTGATTCTTCAATCATTTTTATTCTTCTGCTTGAACATCTTGCTTTGATTTTTCAATCTATTCTTTATAGTGAGAGGAAGTTAACTTTGATACAGACCTTAATAATAACCACTAGTTGTTATTAACCAAGATCTAAAGAACATTTAACTCCAAATTCCTAATATTTCAATATACCAAGTTATACTGCTAACACACTGGGTTACATTTCTCCCATATTTCATATGCAGTTAAACATCCAAAGTTAGGAGATGTTAGATTGAAAGCATTAAATAAATACTCAATAACAACTGTGGCTTAAAAAAGAATCCAAAAGACTATATTTTAATCTAATCCATTTGGTGCCAGCTAAAAGCAAAATGCACATGCATTTGAAGTTTTTTTCTGAAGTTCAAAGAGAAAGAGAAAACAAAACAATGGATTATATTCAGACATTTAAAAAAAAGAGAGACTTTCTAAAGCACATAATATATACATAATAGTTATCTCTCTCTGTGGGACTAGAGATTTGGTTTACAGATTCTATTGGCCACACAGCAACCTCTTAGAATTCTACATATGTCAGATGGTAGCTAACCTAACAAAAAAACTGGCTCTTCTCTAAGTGTTTTTATAGATTTTCACCATGCCAAAGCAAATATTTTTCTTTAAAGTTGCAACTCCAAAGTGAAAGCCTCCAGAACTACTGTATGTAGGATGTATCACATGTCAGACCTTTCCTTCTTTTTCTTCCCAAGTTCACATTTTGAGTAACTTATAGATGACTTCACATATTGCACTAAACCATGATTTCTCTTAAAAAACCTTAGAAACTTGATTAATAGAAAATGGTAATTAATGAGTTTCAATTTACAGTACAAACCATCATGTCTAAATCAGGAGTGTCAAACTGGTGGCCCGCAGACCAGAAGCATCATGCACAGGCCATGCCCACCTCAGCTCCACAAATGGGAAAAACATCGCAAAACATCACATGACATCAACATGATGCCACGGGTTTGACACCCATTTTTTACCGGCACCTACACTTTAAAGCCAAAAATCAAAATAACTGCTGTACCTTATGATTCTGTCCTTGTGCAAATTAGATCACTATTTCCCTAATGCTAATCTGAGGATAATATTCTCTCCCGACTCCTATTTTGGCTCGTATCCTAAATGATTGCCCCACATATGCTAAGATGGAGTTTTTATAAGAGTTTCTGCCACATGGGTGAATTGTGCTAATGTACCTTTTCATTTTAATGACTTGATTATTAAAACATTCTAATGAAATCTATGGCAACCAGCTTATTTTTTCTCCATTTTTACACTCCACACTATATACCGTGGGAATAAAGACAAGCATGACTGACAGAAGGAGTGTACCAGGGGTGGATTCTACTTACCTTGACTACCGATTCTGTAGTTCCATGATTACCACATGTTCTTTGTGTGCATGTGCCATGTGTGCTCTCCGGGCATGCGCAGTAAAGTATGTATGCTGTGTGCCATACGTGTGTTCTGCACATGCTCAGTAGAGCATACACAGCATGCACACACCATACGTGCATTCTACGCATGCACAGAATCTGCCAGGTGTGGCAATCAGCTGCTTCGGCTAGCGAAAAAAGGTAAGATAAAGCACAAAAATTTGCCAGGGTGGGTGGGAAGGCCCAGCCCCCAGTCACAGAGAACTGGTTGGGTGATATCACACCATCACCATTACCAGATGGCACAAACTGGTCCAAACCGGGAGCAACCCACCACTGGAGTCTACACACCTCTTGGTTATGCAAACCTTGAATGCTGCAGTTATAGACCACTATGACACAGCTATTTCATTATATTCTGAAATGTACTGAGATGGTGTAGAAGTATTTATAAAAATACCAACACCTCATTTAAACCCTATGTCCACATGAGGTCAATGCAATCTGCACTAGATGTATAGGCAAAAACATTCCTGCCTGACGTTATATAAAAATTAATTTATGCTGTTGGCAATTCTTCAGGATTTCTGAAGGACAGGTAACGAAGAATAAAATCTAGTTCCTGAAAACATGTGTGATTTTGCCTTCATTAAGAATATGGTCAAGAAATGAAGCAATTTCATGGCTCGGTCCTATTGTTTGGGTTTTGCATCAATATATCTTTATAACACCAGCTTGATATTTGTAATGTTAATTAGATGCTGACTGCTGTATTGGTTACAGACCATAATAAAATCATTCACTTTCATTTGAAATGTGTGTTTTAATGTTCCATTTCAGCTCTAGTTAATGCATATGCCTAGACACTATTTGCTGGCAACAAATTGACTCATCACCAAATTTCCTTCTCTAATTCAACAGTAAGATTAAGTAGGGATCTTGGCTATGAAGAAAAACCCAGCAATTTTGGAATTATATCCTTCAGTACACATTGATTCACAGTACTTGGATCAAAACAAGCAGCAACACTTAGAATTGCAAAAGAGCTGCACAAAAATAAGTTTCCCCTTGGGAAATTAATAATGGGCTTTCTTCTCCCTTCATTACAGATGCAGTTTTGATCCTGTCTTTATTACTTAAGTTATAGAGTGGCATGTCTGATTAAAAGAACCACTGTAAAATCAATGTCTTCTAGTGACAGCATGTCTATAAATGTTCCTTCCTGTATTAATATGGCTGGATTTAACCATTTTTTCTTATCCTCATATAGCTTATTCAGGTACAAAGCACACTGACACAATTTTGTAATCTAGCATCTGTCCTTTTAGCAAAAACAAGGATAGATGATAATACTTAAGATGTTCCCATTTATCTTCCAATAATTGATAAGAGGAACAATCCGGTGGAAGGTTGGGCATTTGAAAAAATAATCTATACAAGTAGGAAGTTGCAGAAATATGCAAATTTGACCATACAAACAATGACAAGTTTCCCTCTAACTGGAAGACATTGTTTCCATACAGAATAATCATATATTTAATTCTCAGTTCAGTAGACAGTCAGCTGCATGATAAGCACCTACCCTTATAGAGAATTAATTAATAATCATATGGATCTTCAGTTTTGTAATGATCAGTTTTAAATGCTGTAATATAGCAGTAGAAACAGCTGTTTAAGTAAATGATGGAATTGTTCTTCAAACTGCAAAATGCTTTGGAACTATAAATCAAACCTAAAGTGATTGTGAAGCAAAAAAAATGAACAAGATTCATTATGATCATACTCACAGGTCTTTAAATTAATCAAAAGAAAACATAACTTTGCAATACAAAACAAAGGCAGTAATGCTTCTGTTTATTGTCCTGCTTATCACACATTTTGTAAGTTGGTAACATTTGGCTAGTGAACAGGGCAAATTGGTCTTCTTCAACTGAATCGAATGGCTTGGGTTCTAACTTGACCCTATATGAATGAAAGGCATGTTACAAAGACAGAAAGAATATATTTCTTAGTAAAAATAACTTTTCTATGAGTGCACCTTTTTTTAATGAGTTATCCAGTAGGATTTGAGGGCATTCAAATCTCAGGCTGTTCTGTCAGACATAGAAAGACATTACAAAAGGTGATGAGAACAGCACAAAATATCATGGGCTGTCCCCTGACCTCACTAGATTAAATTGCTAGGACTCAATGTCTTAACAGGGTGAGGAAACTCATTAGGGACGATTGACACTCTGGTCAGCACTTCTTTACTCTCCTACCATCGGGCAGGAGATATAGAAGCATAGCCAGTCGAACAAACAAGCTGAAAAATAGCTTCTATCCTCGGGCTGTCAGACTTCTGAATGCTAAATAACACCATAACTACTTAGTATAATACACTTGCAGGGCCAGCACAACATGAAATATGTCTACACTAGTGTAATATAATGTAATGCTACACACATACATGTATAACGGATTGTGTGTCTGTTAATATGATCTATTGGTTTAGGGCTTTTCTTTCTTCTTTCACTTATGAATCATTGAGATGTATTTTGTGTTTGGGGGGGGGGGCTGCACTAAGGGAGGCCCATCCAATCTCAATGTACATATGTGCATTGACAATAAAGGTTTGAATAAGCTGCCTGCAGAAGTTGTGAATGCTACAATACTGGAATTTTTTAAGAAGATGTTGGATAACCATTTGTCTGAAGTGGTATAGGGTTTCCTGTCTAAGCAGGTGATTGGACTAGAAGACCTCCAAGGTCCCTTCCAACTCTGTTATTATATTCTAAGAAAGGCACTCATCAGGTAAATGCAAGTTTATAGCATTCTTGGAGCTTGACATGGGAAGGGATAAGCACTGCAGCTTATCAGGAACCCTATAAGGAGTCATCCACACCTAACCTGCACCTAAAGCAAAAACTGACCAGTAAGCCTGCTGGAAGTCAAGGGCTTGGCCTTACATTAACTTCTGAAAAGGAAAGGTCAAATAAGCCAATCACAAGGTTACTCTGCCAAACCAGCTAATTGTAGTTAGGAGGTTGAAGTTAAACCTATGAAGTCTAATCAGAATAAAATATACCCACAAGAATAAATGGAGAAAAGAGTAGTAGACAGTTACACTAGGGAAAATTACAAGAATCTTTTTAAAAAATAGTTCAAATTTTTCAATCAGTCTGTTGTGTATCAATAGGTACAGCCAAAAGATCCTGTTTCAAATTCCTCATCGGGCTGCATTTACACCATGTAGTCCATAGTCTAAGTGCCAGGTTATAATTATAATTCCATGTTGTGGTCTCCTTCCCTATTACTGTTCAGTGATCCACAGTGATATTTAATAATTATTATTAACCGCAATACATGGACTAGCTACCTGGAGATTTCATGAGATGCAACCCAGCTATCTAAAGAGCATCAAATTAGGAAAGATTGGCTGATGGCCGGTAAACATAATTAACAGTATGGCATGGGACTTGTCTCTAGATGCAATGGTTACTGCTTTCTTTTTTATTATTTGATGTTAATGGGAAATGAGAAGACACCAATGGAGCTTGTGTGCATGTATATACAAACTTGATATAGAACAATGTAAGTTCCTGGAGGCTGCAATTATACTGTAGATGTTAGACAAGCATGAGACACTAACACAGAAACACTTTCACTGGTAACTATTAAAATACACTCTTAAATAGCTGGACAAGGATCATAAGACCATCCCAGACAGATTAAGGCAAGAATGAGTTTCTTCTACAAGTAGAATATATCATTTTTTCTTTAGCTCAGTAGCTGAAAGAAAGACAGTCAATCATCACATTTTAAAGCTAGCACACTGATCACTCAGAGACATAAGTGGCTTCACTGTTCAAGGATCCTCCATTTACAAGATGAAATTCCACTGAGAAGATATAAACTGCTATAACTAAAAACTGCCATAGAAGATATAAACCACTATAACTAAATATTTCCCTAATCCTCTTCTGTACATATGTCTCAATAGTACAATTTATGTTTATCTAGACATCAGGCCTAAATATAGCAATGTTTTTAATGGGTCATTTGGTTATTGCTGAACCATGTTTAGTCAATGCTCTTCACACTATCATCTCTTATTGGGGGTTTTCCCCCACAGATTTTTCATTCTTATCATGAAAGATATATTTTCGCATCCTTCTATTGCAGAAAAGCAGTGGCCAATCACCTTTCTTCCTGTGGGAAGAAAAAGATAGAAACCCAAATCAATCTGTTTCCCTATTGCTTCAGAACGGCAATGCTATAACTAGTGGGGAAAGAAAAAGAATGGGTTAATGTAAAAAGAAAATGGAGGAGGGGGAATGAAGACATCCATGTATAGACATGTAAGAAAAGAAAAGGCATAGGGTAGAAAGTCAGTAAGAAGAATCAGGAAAAGGAAGGCATGGGTAGAATGATCCAAATAGGAGGAGCTAGCCAGAAATGTTTGTTCCCTTTTTTCCCCAAAGGGAAAAGGCAAGAAGCTTTAGTGTTGGTGTTGGTCAGGTGTTGATATTATAATCACTGAAAAAAGCAAGAAACCACCAACTTGCAGTGATTATAATATCAATACCTAGCCAACTCTGTTGTCATCCAACCAACTTCATCTGAACTGGGATTTCTGAAATTCACTTTAAAAATAGCTGGGACCAATACAAGAAACAACTGCAGTGTGAAATCTGCTTCTGACATCCAGGAATTGTTGTCAACAACTTCAGAAGATACAATAAGAGATAACTTCAGATCTACCAACAAAAAACTTAATGACATCAATATTTCCTTGGTGATGCCCTTGATATTTTCTAAATAAGATTGTTTAGTCTGTATGCGTAATCTTTTTATCTTTAATTCTGTTAAACAAAATGTTAAACAAACTAAGATTGCATCCTCCAGAAAAATCCAATATTTCCACTTCTAAAAAAAATATTAAAGCAATCATATTGGCTAATTTATGGACTTTTTAAATTAAATCCAATTTTATTTTTCAGTAACAGATGCTTTCTTAAATGTAAGTAGTTCTGCATGCATTTTAGAAAAGGCTGTTAGTGTATAGAAGGTAAAACCTTGTTTCACTTAACATACCAACTTAAATAGGAAGTATTTAAAATATATCAAGTGGTTAGATCAAAGCTGCTACTCGGGATACATTTGTCCCATGTCTCAACCTGGCCTTTACAGACCAACAGTATTTCGGTGTAGTTGTAATCCACCATGGATCTTTTCTCCACAACTCCTTATCATTTATTCCCTTACAACCAGTTACCCCTTAGAATTTTGCCACTGCTCTGTAAAGATATATTCAGTAGATACTGTATTTGTAATTTGTCAAGCAGTCTAAGTATAAGGTAATCAGGTTTCAATTTGTCTCATTTCAGTTTAGGCATAATAATGTGTTCTATATTTTCAGAGAGGAAGGCAGAGGCTGAAGAAATTTATTTAGTTTCTGTAGGATCTCCCTGCTTCTGATCAACTTCTAGCTTAATCATATTCTTAATTCTTTTCCTGCTTCTAAATAGAAACACCTTTTTGTGTATTCAGCAAAAAGAATATTCAAATTTGGAGTTTCTTTGCTTCTGTTAACATATTTGGTTTATAATTCTCTTCGTTTTGATTTAAGGAAAACATCAATTTTGTAATAGAATCTTTCCTTCTCTATTTTTCTTTTAAAACACTAGGTTATTTGTAAATATCTGAAACAATCAATAAAATGTACCTATGATGTAGAATTGGTGTCAAACTGGTGGCCTGCAGGCTGGATGCATCATGCGCAGGCCACGCCCCCTGGCTCTGCATGTCACGTGACGTGATCGAGTTTGACACCTGTGATCTAGAATAACCAGATTTGATCAGCATCATTTAAAGTAACAGTAGCAATTCTCGGGTTCTTTCCCAATATTTTATTCCTATCCTAATCTAGAAAAGATAATACTGAAAATATGTTATCTCCTTGCTTTGACTACATCATGCTCCTGATACAGTCTTACATAGGATGAACTATTCATCACAAGGACAAAGTTATACAACAAGCATCACAATTAGTCTGGTTTCCAACAGAATGTGCATAAGATTGCACTCTATTTTAGGAACCGGTATTATTCAATATATATATATATATGTACATACAGTTCACTAGCTCTACTGAGAATCTGAGCTGAAATGACTAACTCATTTCACCTTTTTCCTCTATGGAGTTCTCTCATGCTTCTTAGTAGACAAAAAAAATCTGAAATGGAGCAAGCAATCAGCCTTTCCCCCAATAATTCTAGCAGAGGTCATATAAAAAGAATTGCTGCAGAAGCTATTTAATGTGCAAGATAGTCATAAAATTCCCATCATCCTTGATGCTGACTGTGTTGTATCTGAATAACATTAAGCAGCATATTGAATTGTTGAGCTGATTGGAAATAATGAAACCAATATATCCGGAATATAAAATACATTTGCAAGGAACTTGCTTTGCTTATAAATCAGCAGAGTAGCAAAATGTTTAAACAGAGAAGATCAAAATGTGCATAGGAATCTTTCTACTTAAGTAACTAGGTAGATTGAGTGATCTAAATCTATATGATTTAACCAAAAAAAACTTACATATCCCTGAAATAGTTGTAACTTCTAGAGAGCCCTGAAACATGTTAACATGTTAATTTAAAATATTATTTACACTACCAAAAAGTTTGTGAATATATCTACAATACACAGATAGGACTACATTAACATACATACATGAACCATCATGAAATTTATTTTAATTTTAGAAAATATATTGTGTCCTGCTAACATGGGAATATATGCTCACATTAGAAACATTATAAAGATATATAGTAGGCAAAATAGCAGAGACACTGTTGTTTTTTCATACGGAAGGCTATAATGCAAAATAAGAGAACTTTAAATGTTAGTTTATAAATTCAAGTAGTCTTCAGAAAACTGTAAACTCATCATTAAGTGGGATGATCACAAGCATAATTTTAATATTTTCATTCAGTTTCTCTTTGCTTTACAGTTAGGCAAAACAGAGGTGAGTGTGCAAAAAGAGAAACAGGTAGAGAGGAACAAATGTTATTTTTCTGTTTTTCACCTGTCATTTTATTTCGGAACTTTGAATGAACACATTCAAATTAAGGGGCAGGAGGGAAGACACTCTTCAGAAGAAGCTTCTTCTTTTAAAAACTGAGTTCCATTTAAAGGGATCAAATTATAGGCTTATCTTATCATGAATTGAGTACATAAAATGAATACAAATAAAGAGAACATTAGGACAGGGACGGTAGGCATGCTGGTGCTCTTGTGCACACCCCTGACAGACCTCTTAGGAATGGGGTGAGGTCAACAGTAGACTTAAAGTTTTTTTGGGTTTGGGATGAGACCACAGAGTCAGGTAGTGCATTCCAGGCATTGACCACTCTGTTGCTGAAGTCATATTTTCTGCAATCTAGTTTGGAGCGGTTCACTTTGAGTTTGTATCTATTGTGTGCTCTTGCATTGTTGTGGTTGAAAGTGAAGTAGTCCTGGACAGGTTGTAGCAGAAGATTTTATGAACTAGAATTCTGCTAGTTGATGTTCACATGCCTTTAAGTTGAGAAGTACTGGTAGACTATTGTGATAGGTTCTATATATGTCTTCCTGCAATGCTTCTGAGTGCTAGGATTTAGATGTGTTCTAAAACTAATGCACTGAATTTAGTCATCTAAAATGCAAAGGTCCATACGTTCAATTCTAGCAGAGAATTTGAACTCACAGAATAACATCTGGCTACCTACATCTGAGGAGTTCCAAATAAGACAAAACAGGCATCATCATGTCTCCTGGTGGTCAGTATTTCAAACATATTGTTTAAAGTGGGATATTATTCTCAAGTCCATAGAGATTTTCAGTCATCCAGGTCATGGTTGACCCAAAGGTACTTTTTCAGGAGGCAACTGGACTTTTAGGTACACAACTGGACTTTTAGCTATACAATTTGGGATGAATACCCTTTGAATGGTGTGGGACTAGGAATGGATTTCCAAAGGAAAAAAATGCAGACTACAGGAACTGGGAGCACCACTCAGGTGACCCTGAGGACACTGGTAAACCTCCAAGTGCTTCAATGACCCTCTAAAAGGATGCAAATGACCAGCTGTCTGCAAGGGGTATAAATCCTTCCATTCCCCACTATCCTGTCAGAGCTGAAGAATCTTCTTGGATGAGAAGCGAAATGTCTTCAGAGAAAAAACAAGAAAGTCCAGTTGCCTCCATAAAAAGCACCTTTGGGAGTATTCTCAAATCCACTTTTATATTCACTTTTTTAGGGAAGCATGAAGCAAATGTCACCTGGGGCAAAATCACGAATCTTGGAAACATATGCTTTTTTTGCACTATAAATTATGAGTCTTATCAGTGCCATATTTGCATCTGATTGTAAGATATATATCAAATAGGTAAAAACTCCATTATCGTGTTTGTCATCAAAGTCATCCTCTTTGAAAAACAATTGTTAACTTGTTTGTGCTATCAACCTTTTATTCCTTTGGATAAGCAATATACAATTTGCTGAGATCAGCCACCTTGAAATGAGATGCATGTTACTTCTTTTTTTAATAAAGTAAGAGCTGGGGAAGAGACAAAGATATGTATTATGCTGTCTGTATTTCACTGTCTAGAATTTTAGGCTTGAAATTATCTTCTTTATAGAATTATGCAAGGCCTGATGATAACTTAGATTGCCACAAAATTGCTGATTACATTTTCTGAAAATTGCAGTGGTCCCACTTTTAGTTTTTAAATTTAGCAAGGACATTTTTGTCTTTCATTCCCCTTCCCTTTTCCCTTTTTCAAATCTTTATTTTCATTGTATTTTATACTATAATAAACTTTAATAAAACATTAAAAAAGAAACATTTTATGAATTAACTTTTCACATTTCCATAACAAAAGAAGATTCTGAGGTTTCTTGTTTATTATCAGTATAGTTTGTATATTTTAATAAATTATTTTGCTGCCAGGATAAGTTGATGAGATACGAACATTAATAAACAAAATATTTGTTTATTCATACAAAGATTATAGTTTTATCTGTAATAAAGGTATTATAATGCTGTATCTAACTGCACTATATATCAAATAAATTGAAAATATATTGCTTGAAATTACTTACAGTATATTGTAAATATTATTGGCCGAATTTTAACCCTTCTCTTCACATTTTATATCAAATTTCATTTTTCTATTCCAAAATGAACATTTTTTCAGTCTTATGGCATCAGCTGCAATGCAGCTGAATTACTCAATTGTGCCATATAAAAATCCAAGGGAAGATCAACTGTGACTGTACCTAAAGGTTTTTTGCATTGCTGGTACCTAAAAAACAATTGTTTTGCAAAGAAAAAATTCAGGCAGAGGGTGCCTAAACACTTACCCATTATAACTGTATGAGATGGGGAGGGAGGGAGGGAGGGAGGAAAGAAGGCATCACAGCTAGAATGCAACTATTAACTAGGTAGTGGCAAAGGCTAAAAGTTTTTTAAACATTTTTACCGCAGGGGTGAAATGTTCCCGGTTTGGACCGGTTCGGCTGATCCAGTAGTAATGGCGGCGGGTGGTTCAGAGAACTCGTAGTAAAAATCCCCTGATCTTCGGCGGCTTTTACATTTTAAAGGTTTTTTTCCTCCCTAAGTATTCACTGCATTACGTAGAAAAATATTCCTTTAAAATGTAAGATAAAAAGCCTTGCATGATCACGGGGCTCTACTGTGATAATCTGAGGCTCTCATTACATTTTAAAGGAATATTTTTCTACCTAATCCAGTGAATACGTAGGTAGAAAAATATCCTTTAAAATGTAAGAAACAAAGCCTCCCATGCTCGGCTCTACTGTGATCCTCTGACGCTCTCATTATATTTTAAAAGCATTTTTACTACCTATTCCCTGGAACTGGTAGTAAAAAAATGCCTTTAAAAAGGTTAAAAAAATGGTCATGCCCTCCCAGTCACATGACCCGCCCACCACCAAGCCACGCCCACAGAACCAGTAACAATAAACTTTACATTTCACCCCTGCTTTGCTGCCATCTCCAGACTGATACAGTTCAGATGTAGCATACGTAAAGAACACTGCATTCAGCTAGGTTCAGAAACCCAGAATGATCTGTCCCAAATACAATCCTATTTTATCTTTCTGTGATTATGTTTACTATCACAATTAATTTAGGAATCATTTCAAGAATGGGGGAAGAGCTGAATTCATATGGTGAATGTCTATCAAACTTATTTCGAACCATCACTACTGCCTTCCTATATTTCTTTGCCTTTTGGTTTAGCAACAGCGTAACTAACGTTTACTTCTCCAAAGAATGGATTTGATTTTTAGACTTAATCATTGTCTCTTACTCTACATGATTCGTGAAAGTACTTTCCTATTGTAGAAATATTGGAATATATCTTTTTCTGTTTTTACTGAATTTTATTATATATAAAATACAAATGTAAACTCAAGTAATAAGAGAATAAAGGAAGGAAAAGATGGGAAAAAGAAAAAAGTGCAAGGCAAAAGGAGGGGGAAAAGTAGCAACTTCTAACTTTTTTCAGTACAGTGGAATACAAAATACAATTACAACCTCAAGTTTTTGTTTTAGCTATTTAGTAAGTACTAGCCGTTTCTATATTAACAAGCTAATCTAATCACCAGAACTAGCCTGCAGTACTGCACTCTTAACCAGGGGTGAAATGTATAATTTGTTGCTACCGGTTCTGTGGCCGTGTTTTGGTGGTGGGCATGTCATGTGACTGGGTGGGCATGGCCATTTTTTTTTCATTTTAAAGCTGTTTGTTTCTACCAAAGTATTCGTTGGATTGGGTAGAAACAAATCCCTTTAAAATGAAGGGGGAAAAGTCTCCCATGATCGTGCGGCTCTGATGTGATCCTCTGAGGCTCTCCTTACATTTTAAAGGGATTTGTTTCTATCTAATCCAGCAAATACTTAGATAGAAACAAATAGCTTTAAAATGGGGGGGGGGAAGCTTTTGACAATCACACAGAAGGGGCAGGAGGAGGGGCAGGGATTTTTACTATCGGTTCTCCAAACCACCCGCCACCATTGCTACCAGATTAGCAGAACCGGTCCAAACCAAGAGCATTTCACCCCTGCTCTTAACTTCTACCCCACCATAGCTCTTAATAGGATAATAACAAATGCAATAATAAAGCTCCATTTTCCTTACCCAATAGTCCTAATGTTGGGATATATTATCAAGGACTGTTTGAGATGATTTCATGTGTTTAAGTTTGACCACTTCAAACAACATGTTCAAAATTTGATATTGGTGTACTAGTGTAAAAAGGTAAAGATAAAGGTTTCCCTTGCACATATGTGCTAGTCGTTTCCAACTCTAGGGGGCGGTACTCATCTCCGTTTCAAAGCCAAAGAGCCAGTGCTATCCGAAGACGTCTCCGTGGTCATGTGCTGTCCGAGGACGTCTCCGTGGTCATGTGGCTGGCATGACTAATGCCTAGTGTAGTCATCATTAAAAGTCTCAATGACAACAAATGTTCCATGATTTCATCACACCAATTATACAAATGATGTGATTTCCATCAGGTAAAACATCAGATTGCAAATGGCATACAGTATGTAACTCACATAAGCTATATGGTGACAGTAGGGTTATATATAAGAAATCAATGTTCCCCTTAACACATATACTGCATGAATGCAGCAAGTGTAAACATTGATAAAATACAATAAAATTAATCTAATAACCCTGAACCATTTAGGATAGCCATAACAGAAAATATGTTGCTTACATTAATTATATATCACAGAAACATGCTAATTTATATTCCAGTTACTGAAATGATTAGTGATCTGTTTAATTGTTATTGCCTTTATTAGAAGCTTATAATTGAAGAATTATAAAATATTCCCAATCTTCACACTTGTGACCCACCCCATTTCCATACAGTACTTTTTTCATTCTTTCTGATAGGAAAGTATTTGCATTAAGAACTCATTTTACTTAATGGAAACTTTATATAACACTTTATATAAGAAACACAAAACCTTTGCCCAAAGGGTATGATTTTTTCATGAACGCAGAAATAAAAAGTGCCTTTTGTTCAACAAAGTGGCATGTGAAAAGCCTTTCAAGTAGATTGAGATTACTGAAGCGATATTGCTGAAAGCTTTTAAAAATAAGTTTGGTAATTGCAACACCCAGTCCAAACCACAGAAGTGAATGTGTTATTCATGGCTCCCATTAATGGGTTTCTATCTTTTGTATTGGGGTGAACCTCTGTAGCTTAGTTTGCTTTACCACTAAAAGATCTACCTAGCTACAGTATCATCTACAGTAGCAACTCTTTCTATAAAATCAAACATAGGACAGCCAATTTCATTATATAATTTTACAAAGGAGAGGACAATATTTTGTTTTTATTATTTTTTATTACACATACATACATACTTACATATATATGTGTGTGTTTTTGTAGATTTTCACAGGTATAGGTATGTAGGTCTTGGCGTATTTGGGTTTTTTCCCATGTAAGATTGAGAGTATTCTGGTGATGTTTTGATGAGGTTCTACTTGTTATCTTCAGGCTGGTGTTTTCAGCCTCTTGCTTGTGCGAGCAAAGCATGATTGGAACTGCCGTCCCTCTATAAATATAGCCTGAAGGTGATGAGTGGGACCTCATCGAAACGTCACCAAGATACTCTCAATCTTACACAGGAAAAGACCCAAATACACCAAGACCTACCTACCTACCTACCTACCTACCTACAGAGAGAGAGAGAGAGAGAGAGAGAGGGAGGGAGGGAGTATATATAGGGGTGCAGTGGCTCAGTGGCTAGAAAATTGGGACCACCTTTGATGGGAAGGTAACAGTGTTCCATGCGCCTTTGGCATTTAGTCATGCCGGCCACATGACCACGGAGACATCTTCGGACAACACTGGTTCTTTGGCTTTGAAATGGAGATGAGCACCGCCCTCTAGAGTCAGGAACAACTGGCATATATGTGTGAGGGGAACTTTTACCTTTACATATCTATTATAATGTACTGTTTTATTTGAATAGCAGAACATTGCATTTTGCAAATCTGAGCTGTCTGCTTGTCATGTGTTGAAGGGAAAAAACAAGCATTTCCAAGATATTCCTAGCACTTCTGAATTTTACCATTCAACCCAAAACATTTGATTTATAGTCTAAAATAAACTGTAATGAGTTTTGTTGGGTTGTGGATTGTTGCTCAGTACTGTGATTCTGGATTGTTATATTGTGTGAACCCACCGACTTTTTAAGCCATGGCTTGTGCCTTGGCGTGTTATACAATCTCAGCCTGTTATGGTTTATTTAATAATATTAATGAAACCGTAGCTTAGTGTGACATGAAAACAATTCAAATGTTATTTTTTATTTTGCCTTCTTCAAATGTAACAAATCCATTTTTCTGGGGCAAATCACTTTAATATAGTTTCTGTGCAGAATTTTGAAATGCCTCAAACTTGCTATATACGTTTATCTAGTTGAGACTAAAATGATGATGTGAACTTATATTATCAGTGGTTCCCTTACAATGTATTAGTTTTATCTCATTTGAAATCACTCTTCAACTCCAGAAAATCTATCTGCTTGAAATGGCTGTAATGAAATGCTATCTTCATTCAAAATCTTCTGAAAAAGGGTCCCCTAAACCTCATAAAATATTATTCATAAAAATTTTGTTCATTAGTTTAGTTTTAATTAAATGTAGCATATTCAACATAACATGTTCTATCCTGTTCTATTCTGTTCTGCCTTGTGAAGTTAGTTTATTTATATTTTGTAAAAATCCTGCTGCCAGACCTATTCAAAATAAACTATATGAATTGTTCTGCCCCTTTCCTTCCCAACTTCATGTTAACAGGATGGACAGTTATAATTATTATGGGAATATCTATATAGGGAAGTGGAAGGAAGAGAGAATATAGGTTGTATATAAAATAAATCTTTTCCAAGACGTAGGAGTGGTGTTAATGTACTCAAATCACGCTAGTTATTCAAGTGTTTATAATATTTTAAGTTGTGGCACAGCTAAAATTTAAAGCACACTACACATATGTAGCCTAAAATATTGTAGCAGATATGTATATTTGAATATACAGTAACTCAGGAGACAACCTATTAAGCTGTAGGTCTCCGAGAGACCAAGAAACAAGACCACGTGGAAATGATTAATTTGGATCTTATAAAAACACCACATTTTAATGTAAAAGTAACCCAGATAGTTAATTTTATTACTTTGTTTATTTTTATGCAAAAGGCATCTATGGTAAGGAATTGTGGAAAAAGCATGAACTGGCATAATACTGTCTTTTATGGCAATATCTGTTTTCTTCTGTTATATTGCCAACATATTTATCAAATTATTGGATCAGTCCTTAGGGCTTCCAGGAGAAAACAACACTGTATCTCTTAGTGCTTTATAAAAATAATTGAATTGATAGGAGAGTACTGAACAAAAGTTAACAGACTACATGACAAACTACATTTAGACAGCTGAAATCCATCCGCTCATGGTTTAGCAATGAATCTTATAATTTATACCTGCTCTAATCTTCATTATTTCTACTATTATACGTTTTTCGCCAACTGTCCAAAATAAGCCACTTTGAGTCCTTGGAAATGGAATAGCATATATACCAAGGCAATTATTATCTAAATTGAAATTAAGATTTAACAATTATATATAAATATTTGGTTTCATCTATAGGAAACTACAATGAGACTACTACAGTATTTGCCCCATGTGTAGATGATTTTGGAAACATCCTTTATGTACCTTGTAAGATTATTTTGTTTCACTGTTATTTGTCTTAAATTAGTATTGGTAGTTATGGTTTTTCCTTTCCATTGGCTCATTCCAGCCTACAGATTATTTCCACTCCAGAATTAACCACAGAAGAGCATTATAGAGAAAGTGTGTTTGCATATTTTAATAGGGCTAAGGAGGGGCAGTTGTGAATCCATAACCCCATCAGAAAGGGTTAGCTATAGATAATTTTCGGATTCCTCACTTCTTGCCATCAGTCATGTTCATGAAAACGGTAAAGAGAGAATAAATAGAAAGCTAACCTTTTTGCCAAAGGCTAGTATTCAGATAAGGGTAGGGTCTATTTAAAATAGAACTCGTCCGGGGGTGGTATTCACTTACCTTCACTACTGGTTCACAAATGGGAGCTCTGCGCATGTGCAGAGCATCAAAAACGGGATGTGATGACATCCAGTCTGGTGGGTGGAGCCTCCTGCAGCCACACTACCGCCCGAACCAGATATAACTGACTGAATACCACCATTGAGCTGGTCTAGATGAGCCCTCTCTCTGATCTTTGTATTTCCCATTCCTCCTCTCTACTGTGGCCATAACAGCAAAACAGGGACAAAGAACTGGGATGGTTAATTCTGCCCATCTTTCCATTGTGCTAATCAAACCATTTTCTGTTGTGCTGGAAGCATGCAGGTATCTTTGCTTTAATTCAACTTTGACTAGTCCCATCAGATCAAGTGTTCATCCAGATCTGCAGGCACCTTTCTGATTCTGCCTTCTCTCTTCTTACAATATGCTGAATAGTGTTAAAATGGTTAATACGTAAAGGCCCAAGATGTGAAGGTCTTGTCCTAGAGGAAGACTGCTAAACCAATCTCTTGAATCCCTGATTGTTCTGGGAATTCAAAGTGAGACAATAAAGCAGCATTTTGCAGTATCAATGCATAGCTTTTCCAAGTACATAGAAAAATTCTTCAATTTATTTATAGGAAGGTGGGGAGAAATGAGGATATCCTCTGATTTATTATAGTTCACAACCATGAGTAAGCTTCCTGATTCCAACTGTGTAGCTAGAAAACAGGAAAACAGCAAAAGTAGATTTATTTTTTGTTTTGTTTTTTTAAACAAAACTGCAGCTGCCATATGGACATGCTAAAATTATTACTATTGTTTCCATGAAAATGCTTTAAGTATATGCACTCATACTTTCAAAATCTTAAAGCTATCCAGTGAAATTATAGGAACAAGTGCAAAGGTTCTCACACATTTTACTAAGACTCTAGATCAGGGGTCTCCAAACTTGGTGACTTTAAAATTTATGGACTTCAACTCCCAGAATTCTGGGACTTGAAGTCCACAAGTCTTAAAGTCACCAAGTTTGGAGACCCCTGCTCTAAATAATATGTTCTCTAGGTTAGGATTACAAATCTGGACTGAAAAAATCTACATTATCACTAGATGGCAGCAAAAAGATGCAGAAACATTCTAGCCTTTTGCTGCCATCTAGCCTTGGTTCTGAGCTCCTGAGCCCTCAAACTCCTCCACTTCCATCTTCTTCCTTCCACCTGCTTATTCTAATGCCAGTAAGGCAGGATAGTGCACAACCATGAGAAAGTCAGGATAATTCACAACCAGCTCAAGGTCCAGTAGGTAAAATGAAACAAAGCAGGAATGAATAGGAGACAATCTACCATCAGAAGGCAAAAAAAAATAGCACTTCAGACTTGAACTTTTGGTATTCAACGCCTGAGAAATTGTCAAAAATATATAAAGGAGTTTCAAATGTATGTTGGAAATGCTACAGCAAAGAAGAAAGTTTTTGTCATCTCTGATGGACTTGGGATGAAGCAAAGAAATACCAGTTTTCATTTTAATAGACAGAATTCTTAAAATAAATATAAAATTGAAACCAAACTTTTCCCTTTTAGGTTCCCCCCATCCCATTTATATTGGACACACAATTTTTAAAGCACTTCTGGGTTGAAAGGATTAGCTGGTGAGATCACGGTTGCCTAGGGGGATGCCCGTAGGCAGGAGTGCTGTTCAGTAGGTTCTGGCAGGTTCTGGAAAACTGGTAGCGGAAATTTTAAGTAGTTTGGAGAACTGGAAAATACCACCTCTGGCTGGCCCCAGAGTGGGATGGGAATGGAGATTTTGCAGTATACTTTCCCTGCCATGCTCACCAAGTCACACCCACAAAACTGGTAGTAAAAAAATGTGAATTTCACCACTGACCATAGGGGCGTCCTTCATGTCACCATCAAGGAGCTGGAGCTTGTTTTGGGAACTCATCCCACCATGCAGCAGCACTCAGGTCTTGAATGGAAGCTTGCTAACCTCCAACATTCTAACCACATGAGCTTCTGCACTCCATCCGTTTAGGTTTGATGGACAAAGAACCTTAAAGAAAAATCGGAACTTTATTATCATGTATGTTGACACTGGCAAGAATCTTATATGCATAAAGACAGAAAGCCACATTCATTTCCACAATGGAAGAATGGAGGTTAAAGATGATGGAGTTAGCGAAGATGGTGAATCTCAGAGAGGAAATTATCAGGTTCTGTTTCTGTTTGGAAATGGCTTTTGATCTTTTTGCTGAAAACTGAAAAAAACTGAAACTTCGCTTTTAGGTTTTGATTACCAGAATGATTTTGTTACTATAGAAATGGCTTCAAATGTTGTGACATGAAAAGCAAAAGGCTGGGTGTTGTTAGGAGATTTTTTGTACTTTACTGCATTGAAGAAAGTCACTATTACTTTTCTCTTTCATTGCGCTTTTTTCTTTTAGTTCTCTAAAAGTTTTTTTTGTATTTTTAATCTTATAATAGAACTTTATAATTTTTTAAAAAGAATTCTTGAACATCAAAAACATTCTGAATTTGTGGGAGGTTTCAGGGCCTCAGGTTTGTGGCTGGTGGTCCAACATTAACAATGCAGTTCTTAATCAAAAGAATGAAATGACACCATCTTTTTTAGTTTATAAAGAAGTAGATTTTTTTCCCCTAAATAACATTCAACAGTTCAAAACCAGTTTGCAGGTAACTTTTGTGGGATATTTTCACTTGAAAAGCAGTAGTGAAATCAGAAGCTCTTGAACAACAAAAGGACTGTGGATGCTCCCCACAAGAACACTGCCCTAGTTCTCAAATGGGAGGTTCATCATGGTTTCTCATGTGGTCTGTGGTTTCCTGGATTATCATTATAGTGTGGGGAAAAAGAAGTCCTGCAGCTTCAGTGCTTGAAATTTACGTATGAGCCCTTAGACATGAAAGCTAAAACCTCAGGCAATGCAGACTTTTTTCTCTCTGAACATTTAAGAGTACTCTTGAAATATACTCTTTGATTTTGAAGATTATTAAATCTTATTAAATCAAAAATGTTAAATCCCCTTTTATTTATTTATTTGTTGTTGTTGTTGTTAGTTGCAAAGTTGTGTCTGACCCACTGCGACCCCATGGACAATGTTTCTCCAGGCCTTCCTGTCCTCTACCATCCTCTGGAGTCCATCTAAGCTCATGCCTACTGCTTCAGTGTCTCTATCCAGCCACCTGTTTCTCTGTCATCCCCTTCTTCTTTGGTCCTCAATCTTTCCCAGCATTAGGGT
>JANHFP010003431.1:44786-55196 GCA_032468135.1 Calamaria suluensis
TGGTATTGAGGTCAGGCTGATAGGTCTGTAGTTTCCTGGATCTGTTTTTTTTCCTTTTTTGAAGATGGGAACTACATTATTATAATAACATTATAATAACATTATAGTTATTGAGCTTTCTGTGAAATAGCCATCACATTTTTCTAGGTTTGGCCTAGAAAGTATTATCAAGGTTAAATGGTTTGTGGACTAATAGAAACCAGGGAAATCAAGATGAATACTAATGGAATCTTCAATAAATCTATCAATTGCCACTTTCCATATATATATATATTGGTAAGCAGTGGATTTGAATTGGAGTAAGAGATAGTGAAGTTTTCCAGATTAAATATAATGACGTGAGACTCCTGTTGTTCACATGAGATTGTAAATGAATGTCTTACAATGTCGAGAAATTTCTGCATGTCTCAGTCTCAACAACACAGCATATTTATCTACTCAAAATCAGCAACATATTATTGCCTTGTGTTTTAAGAAATTGTATATGCTCTTATCACAGGACACTCATGCTTCGCTCCTGACATTCCATCCTAACAGTTCTTCATATGATTAGACAAAGAAATTCAAATGTGAGATGTCAGATCATCAGCATTGTTAGAGATATGTCACTAAATGAGTACAAAAGCAAGAAGAAACCCTACCAATTTATGGGTGGTTTTTTTTTTTACTGTTATTATTTCTGTGAGAAGAGAGGTATGTATATGTGTGTGTTATATATGTGTGTGTTTACCCTATCCTTTATACTATTGGTTTGGAGGATAATAACTGAGTAGGTGATTATAATCTCCATTTTATGGAGACAGAAATTGCTAACATCGGTCTGATTTGTAAATGTTGATAGCCTGTTTAGAAGCTTATCGTAGTCTGAAACTTTCACCCATTTTATTTTCAGTCTATATTCTGAATGGATTATTCTGAAACAGTGGGTCATCAAATCACAAAACTCTTTCTTCATTTTCTTCTCTTATATTCTCAAACTATAAATATTGTAACACATTAAAATAATAAAAGAAATTGACACAAGATATAGTCCAGTGTTGACAATCCTTTTCAGCACCAAATGCAAAAATGGGAGCACGTGCGCACGGGAGAGGAGAGCCAAAAAACAGAAGGGCAGCTCCAGGTCTTCTGGTTTCTCACATGTATGTGGACATGCAGACCAGCTGAATACATGTGCATGCCAGAAACCAGAAATACAGCTTTGCAGCATGCGCATGTTCATCAGGGAACTTCTCATCTGGTTTCTGATGCTCCCATTTACATGAGCACCAGCTGGCTGATGACCATACATGTGCTAGAACCCAGAAGAGCAATGGGCAATGGCTGGCATGCCTGGAGAGATGGTTCTGTGTGCCACTTTCAGCACGTATGCTATAGGTTCGCCATCACGGATATAGTCCATTGTTTGGTAAAATGCTAATCTGTCTTCAAGAGCGCCAAGATTTGCACCACTACTCCACACTTCTCCCTGTATAAAATAGGAAATAAATATTGTTTTTTGGATCAGATCAAGTCCAGCTGCTCATGGACCTTTCAAGAAATGATAGTTTTCTTCAGAGATGGGTAGTTCTTTCCCCAAGCCATTTTTTGTAATACCATAAAATTAAAACCACTGAAGTTGAGCTGAACTCCTGGTGACTACATGGCCACATCCATGTGGGTTTTTTGGCAATAATACAGGAGTTGTTTGCTGTTCCCTTCTTCCAGGGAATTTCTGTGGTTTTCCATACTAGTTTATCATCCTGGTTATTTCCTGGTGTGGTCTGCTAACCATCCAAGAATTCGCTATGTCTAAACCTGCTTAAGTATTTTGACAGCAGTCGAAATCAATTAGAGGCAGCAATATAATCTCCTAGGCTTCACGAGTAATGTTAAATTTTAGTAGCAAGTGGCCAAAAAGGATAAGAGGGGTGGTTGTGATATTTCATGCCATTTGTTGGTGTCAAATAACCTTTAATATAGGTGCAAAGCAAACCTATATTTTATCTTAGCTTGTGAAAATAAGTGAAATGGTGAAACTTAAAAGAAAACTAGAAGAAATAAATGAATGAGTTTTTATTTGACATATGTCAAAACATAGTACATGCCAAGGGGAGTGTTCAGCTTTTGTCTATGCTGAGTTATAAACATCTATTCCTGTCCTAAGATAATTATTTTTAAAATCTATATGCCCTCAAACTATGCTTTGATCGGCAAAAGTGTAACAAGATTCTTGTTTATTCTAATGCAATGGGACAAAACTCTACTGATTTTTTTTGTTATGATAAGGTGGTTTAATAGTCTTTAAATGGTATCCTTAGTTATTGTTAAATTTATGGATAAAGTTGTATCGTAACACACACAGTTATACATTATATTATACTGTTATATTACACAGTACATTTCATTCAGCATAGTTTCTTCTACAATACAGCGCTCCTGCATAATGAAACCAAAACAAAATCCCTTTTCAAGATATTTTCCCATCATGACTTTATAAACTCAGAGTGTCTTCCCACAGGGAGCCCTAACTAATCTCTGATGCTAGATTTCTTTGTTGAGCAGTGTTGCTTTGGCTTCTAAGTAAGTCATTTGATTCCTCACAATAGTCCTTCACTGAACTTCGTTGTAGGCTTAGCTACTATATGTTAGTCCCAATAGACAGACCAGATGAGAAAAATCAACCCCAGAATTACTATATTGCATTGGGATGGGCTTCAGCTCCCTTTACCTAGGCAGCAGCTTTTGCATAGTTCTGTCAAGGTCCCTCCATTGCTCTCTACAGTGTACTACCAATACTTATAACACAGGACAAACCATAATACAACATCAAATAGTCAGAAGGAGGAATTTAAAATGGTATTAGATTCAGAAGAAGTTGTTAATGTATTTAGAATCAAATCCCAAATTAGCATTAAGAGAGTCTCAGAGAACTAATAAAGGAAACTTACTAGGAGAATGTGCTTCATAGTAAAAGCAAAAGATGGTTATGATCCTAATTCATGGGAAGAAATAGAGTCTGTTGACAGCAAAGGCACAGAAATGGAAGAAAACTGCATTGGGGGAAATTGAATCTTTGCACAAATAGAACATACAGTAGATTCTTACGGAAAGCAAGACATCATAAGCAATAAATGAGTTTTCAAAACAAAAAACACTGCCAGGGAAAGTGTGCAATGGCCCAAAATGAGATTAGTAGCTACAGCTACAGACAAAAATACAAGTTCACCAAAGTTTTTCCACCAGTAAAATATGCATTAGAATTCAACTAAGCATAGCAGAATTTTAAAACCTACATGTGGAGAGTTATTTAGAGTTTTTTTTTTTGCATCCTGAGCTGAAATAGGAGATTTACATGTGCAAACCACCAGATTTTTAACAGCCAATAAAAGAAAAATTAGCGTTAAAATTGCAAAAATCCATACGTGGGGTAAACAAGGAGACAAAGCATGATAAATTAAACCAAATGTTGCAAAGCAGAGTCTTTGAACAGCGAAATCCTGATCCATGTTTATATACAAGACTTAAAAAATGACGGCATTTGTACTTTCGCTGTTATGCTGAGGGTTCAACTGAATGTGCAGAGGACAAGAGAGAGAGATGGAAATAGCAAATGCTTTAAATTAAGAAGTGGAAATAAACATCTTGGAAATAGTAGCCTTTGTCTTGGACTTGCAGTACAAAAAAGGACAAGAGTCCACAGTACTTGTTTAATCAGAATCAAAAGGAAATAGACCTAGTATTAAGCAATAATTAACTTTAAGTTTGTCAAACTCTAATTTTTAATCTCAAAGAGTTGAAAATAGTATTTATTAAAATGTTAAAATGTGAGAGAGGGAGTCTGACACTAGACCAGGGGTGTCAAATTTGTGGGCCGTGGACTGAATGCATCATGTGCTGACCACGCTCATCCCCAGGTTAGTAAGGGAAGAAAAGTCACACTACATCACGTGATGACAATGTGATGATGCAAGTTTGACCTCCTCCCCTGAGCTAGTCTATAGTGGTGGGTTTCTCCCAGTTCAGACCAGTTTGCATGATCTGGTAGCGGATCCAGTAACGGTGATGGTGCGCCATCACCTAATTGGTTCTCTGCAACCAGGAGCTGGACCGTTCCACCCGGCCCATCAAATTTTTGAATTGTATCTTACCATTTTTTGCCATCTAAAGTGGCTGGTTGATGCGCCTAGGCAATTCTGGGCATGCACAGAGTGCATGTACACAGAGTGCATGAACACATCACATGTGTGACAATCATCAGACTACAGAAACAGTAGTAAAAGTAAATAGAACCAACTCCTTGGACTAGTGGACTCTCATTCTTTTTTTAAAAAAAATGGCACTCTGTCAGGGTTCTGTATTTTCAAGTTGAGAGTTTGTTGCCACACTAGGAAACCTCAGCAATGCATATATAAATAATCAGAACTCCATCCTCTCATGCGTTGATGATGTTATCTAAGCTAGTAATGAAATGATTGAAAGAAGCTTAGAAGAATCAAGCTTAGAAAATACTAGGACTCACTGTCTCAATCCTAACCAACATAGGGTTTCAGTGTCCTTTCAAACACAACCAAAAGCAAGAAAAAGCAAAATAGGTCTAGCCCCCTCCCATGCCACTTTCTGGTGTATTTGATTGTGCATCTGCTGGATGTCATTGCCAGGGTGAAGGGATATTTTACAGTCCCATACTTGACCACATGTCTTCTTTCATACTTGTAATCCTGGACATTAACTGATGATTGAGTCATTTTCTCTATTTTGGCATAATAAATTATGACCACTTTATATTAATTCATTACATTCTAATTTCTTAATATCTAAAAATCAACAGCTGCTAGTAACATATCTGAATCAACAACTTCTAGTAACAAGTGCTAGTAACATATCTGAAGATAACTTTTATTTTACATCATTTTATGCTGTGATATGAGGCCTAGGCCACACAGCTTTTGGAACAACGTTTTACCTACAGAATATGTCAGAATCTAATATTGCCATCAAAAATTAAAAAGTAATAATTTAGAAATAAAATTTAAAAATCCCCCTTCCAAAGTGATATATAGTAATATTTAAATAAGATCTTGGTAAGAAACCTCTCACCAAGATTTTTTTTACCTTTGTTAATATACTTACTTGTTAATATAAGTAGTATAATTTATCTAATAATCATTCAGTAATACTAGTGTATTATAGTATGGTTGAATAAAACCACTGCTGAGTTTGTAGGGGAGAAATATTGCAAAAATCATCTGAGTCACAATTCAATCAAACATCTTTGATCTTATATATGCCCCCAATTCAGTGCTTTGAATTGACAGTAACCTTCTACAAATTGAAGGACATTTTCAATTTGTAAAAGGACTTGTGATTTATTGAGGAGTCCACTGTTTGTAAGAACCAGAATGGGAATTCTTCATTTCATGTTACACCATCCCCCAAATTATTTCTCATGGCTCATCACCTTTCCAGACATTTTCTTCTTGTCCTTTTAAAAAGCCAAAGATGCTGCGGCTTAACTTGAATCCTGGCCTTCCTGATCCCATCCAAATACAGGTAGCCCTTGACTTATTGAGCCCAAAATTTATGTTGCTATATGAGAAATGTGTTAAATTAATTTTGCCCCATTTTACAACTTTATTGCCATGTTTATTAAGTGAATTGTTGCAGTATTAAATTAGTAACACAGTTGTTAAATGAATCTGGCTTCCCCATTGACTTTGCTTGTCAAAAGGTTGCAAAAAGGGATAACTTCGAAGGGTCACTATTGTAAGTCAAGGACTACCTGTAACATGCAGCATTATTGGGAATTCTGATGCATATACAACTCCCATCACTGCCTAAACTGCCCTGTCCTTTTCAATGTCACCAGCTACTCTAAACTGACATTTTCATGACCATTGGTGGTTCAGTGGTTAGAATGCAGCCCTGCAGGCTACTTCTGCTGAATGCCGACTGCCAGCAGTTCTGTATTTCGAGTCCCACAGGCTTAAGGTTGACTCAGCCTTCCATTCTTGCGAGGTCTGTTAAAATGAGGATCCAGATTGTTGGGGGCAATATGCTGACTCTGTAAACCGCTTAGTGAGGGCTGTAAAGCACTGTGAAGTTATATATAAGTCAAAGTGCTATTGCTATTTTCAGTTTCCATGTACAGACCTTCTTTTCACAGGTAGAGAATGAAGAAACCTATATTGACCGGCTACAGCATTCACTACAGATTGAAAGAAGCACAAGAAATATGAAGCAGATTATTTTACTGTTGCAAGACACCACAGTCACATGACTTAATAGGTCCTGCTGTCAATATAGCTTACTCCCAAGAAGTTACATTCACAGACGGTCTTTATAAATAAGTGTTTTGTTTCTCCATTAAAACAATGTTTTGAGAATGTTTAAGTTGACAGTATGCACTAGTGACAGCCTTTGAAACTTTCAAACATTTTTCAGAGCGTGAGCCACAGTGAATCAAAAGTGAGTTAAACCAGATGGGCTTGAGTTCTATAGTACCTCATTCTTCGCCCATCCATGATATTTCATTTCATTTGACAGAGAAAAACCAACTTATAAAGTCTGGAATATTTGTTTTTACATGGTCACCAAGCATCTGGATTGAATTTTCAAAGGGAAAAAAGGTTACATTCAACAGAATTTCTCTCCTCCCAAGGGTTTGATTTAGCCCTTTAGATTACAGGGGGGAATATTAAATGAAAGCCAGCAACTACTATGTTTTCAGCAATTTCAAAAGCATAAACCTCACTCTGATGATTTAAAAAAAGGTGAAAAATCCAGAAGGAAATCTCAACCTAAGCGACTTTCTCAATAGGGTTGTTTCACCTAAGTATATTTTGATGCATCAATTTACACATAAACATGCACAGACATCACAGAATGTTTGCCAACATTAGTCAGTGTCAAATATTACTTTCAAGGACTGTTTAGAAGACAGATCATTTATTAAATCATTCTAATTGTTTCTGAAACTCACAGTTTCTGTCATTAGCAGGGCAAACTGACAAATTATCAATGGCATATTTGTGCTACTGTTGACTTTTGCTGGCAGGCAAAATAAGGGATCAACATACTTAAATGAAGATATGTATAGAATCTTGTTTTTTGCCATCTGTTTGTTTATACCAAGAGCTGCATAAATTATACCATTTTCTAATGTAGATTGTGTCATTGGTTTTTCCCAAAAAAGAGAGAGCTGTGCATGTGGGAGATTGCGCTGATTGGTTTTGCATGGATTTTCTCATTATGTAAACAATTTTCTTCTGCTAATAGCCTAACAATTGGCTAAGGAAAAGGGTTACTTTTCAGGAGTGCCTTGTTTTGAATTTGGGATGATTCATTAAAAAAAGGCAAACTCATTTTAGAATTAAATGAGAGGTAAATGAATTATTTTAGAAAAAAAATCAATTGACTATAAAATTAGATAGTGTTTATACAGTATATTTGGTATATTATATGATGGCAAACAGTAGTCACTCCCTTTGGGCCTTATATGCCTACATCAGTTCAGATATTGATTCTGAGTCTTTTTGCCAATGTCATAATCAATGACAATTGATTCCTCTTCCATTTATTAAATGGTCCTTTAGGGACCTTAATCAGTGGATTTTATCAGTGGTGAAATCCATTTTTTTTTGCTACCTGTTCTGTGAGTATGGCTTGATGGCCATGGTGTGGCTTGGTGGGTGTGTCTTGGTGGCCATGGCAGGATACTGCAAAATCTCCATTACCTCTCCACTCCTGAGGAAGAATATTTCAAAATGTTCATTCCCACCACATTTTGGGACCAGCCAGAGGTGATATTTGCCGGTTCTCTGAACTACTCAAAATTTCCACTACTGGTTCTCCAGAGCCTGTCAGAACCTGCTGGATTTCACCCCTGGATTTTATCCAATGCAGCACCAACACATAGTCTCTCTTCTCTCATCCTGTTTTATTTACAGTATATATTTGAAAGATTTATGTGGCAACCCATTTTAAACCAAACAGAAGAACTGGATGCCGCAACCTACTTTCCTGATGCAGCCCATAATGCTGTCCTCTAACTTCAACCTCACCCTATCCCAACACTTTGGGGGGATTAAAAATAAATTCATACATGATTTCCCAAATATTAAAAACATAGGGACTTGCCAGATATCAAGGGGAAGAGTGTTCCATAGCCAGAGGCTGCAATGGAAAAGGCATACTTCCTAGAATCCTGTAAGATAGCAACATTTAGGAGAAAGGAACAATTTTGTTCTTTTTAAAACAGACTTTACAAACAATACTACTTTCTGTAGGGTAAAAAATGTTCTGTGGTGTGGTTTCCCTGAGTTGCCTCTTCCTTTTCTTTTGTCTCCAGTTTATTCATTTGTAGCCTTCTTTAGAGCTTGTGGTGATTGGGTGATAGTACTGCTAATTAAAGTGTGGCAGAGCCGATAGGAGTTGGGTGACATAATAATTTAAATCACTACTATTAATGCCCAAGTTCAGATCCCAGAGGGAAGAAAAAAATGAGAAACACTTCATTGTTTAAATGAAAAGACCAGATATGACAGACTAACCTAGGAAGACGTCCATCCATCAGAGACAAAAAGAAAGGATGTATTTGTCCTGAATAGAATAGAATAGAATAGAATAGAATAGAATAGAATAGAATAGAATTTTTATTGGCCAAGTGTGATTGGACACCCAAGGAATTTGTCTTGGTGCATACACTATGTATTTAATGCTAGGAAGGCAATTATTAGCAGATTGTGGATATTGTGTAGCATTAAATTAACCTGCTGATAATTCATTGTTTATTTAAGTGTTTTATTATTTTTGTATAAAAGTTAATCATTTTCATCATTTAACAGTAACAAAATAAACATGTTCTCTTCTCCTTCTCCATGTTCCAACAGCATTATCTCATTGATGTAAATAAATTAAAAAAAGGATACAATAACAATAATTTCTTATCAAAGACGGGTTTAATCTTTTAAAGTCCTCTCAGATTAATAGATTTTGTTTTAATGCTGACGAACAAAAAGTATTAAGAAAAGACCAGCCGTTACACATAACAATGTTATGAAGTCAGCAATCACCAAAGATCAAACAGGGAACTTGTTCATTTTTGTTTCTTTTAATACTTTGCTACTCATTCACAGAAAGCATTCAGTTAAGGAGCTTCATGTATAAGTACCGGACAATGTGCAAAGGCAGAGTTCTTGATTTTTTAAAAAAACTTAATAATGTCAAATTCAAGAATCTCCTGCATATGCTTCATGGAACATATTTTATGATTCTACAAACCCACAATAGAGACTTTCTCCTTTGTAAATGTCCAAAATCCAATTTTCACCTTCTCTGTCTCTTTATATGGACTTTTCAGAATCATCTCAAACTCCCTTTTTTATGATCCTGTAGTACAGTGGTGGGATTCAATTAGTTCACATCACTTTGGAAACCGGTTGTTAACTTTCTGAGCAGTTCGGTAAACTGGTTACTGGAAGAAATCATTAGGGCAGAGAAAGCACAGGATAGCATGCTACAAATGTGACCAAAGAACTTTTCAAAACTTAAAGGAAATTAATAAATCCTAATGTGTAAAACACATAAAACTACTGCATAATCTAAATCAGTCTTTCTCAAACTCAGCGGCTTTGAAATGTGCGGACTTTTAAGTCCCAGAATTCCCCAGCCAGCTTAAAGCAAGCAGGCCCTACTGGAACAAATAGTTTATCTCTTTTTATTTATTTTTACCCTAGCCTGACTTATTGGGATTCCTTGGTAACTGGCATTAAAGAAAGGAAAGGAAAAGTACTCTTTCCCAGTGGCTATTTTCCCATACTCAGATATTTGACTTCATGTTTCTACTCAAAATTCTTCACTTCTAAAGCAGCTTTTTCTCTTCCCTACAGGTATTCACATCTTTTTCTTGAGAAGGGAATGGACCATAGGGGAAGGAGAGAGAGTATTTTAATTTTTAAAAATCGCTAGAGGTAAAAGATCAAGCAAATGTTTCCTCTCTCCTATCCGTGCTAATTCTGTGCTTCAGAACTGAATGCACCAAAAAGCTGCCTTTGATGTTTTAAAATGAGAGAGAAAGGTACAGTTGTACATCTGCCTGCTGGCTTCCCTAGGCTTACATGAGCTTTTCTATGTTCAAACTATCACCCTAAAGACCATACAGAAGTCCTTCTGATATTCAGGTCCATTGGCAAAATCTAAAGCTTTCATAATATAAAATCCTGATACCTCTGCTGCAGATCCCACAAAGAGGCATCTGTCCTTATAGGTTCAAACTTGATTGTATGTGTTTTTTAAGGCTTCAAAATCTTTCAAGAATATCTATTTATTTACAATGTTAAGAATTGGGGAAGAATATTCTGTTTTAAATGAAATGGCTGTACACCGCCCCGAGTCTGCAAGGAGAGGGGCGGTATAGAAATATAAATAAAT
>JANHFP010003431.1:55296-66699 GCA_032468135.1 Calamaria suluensis
ATAAATAAATAAATAAATAAATAAATAAATAAATAAATAAATAAATAAATAAATAAATAAATAAATAAATACAGGAGATTCATTTAAAAAAAAAAATCAAAAACCTACATTAAAATACAAGGCTAGAGGACCACTGAACATTGAGATCTTTGCATGTCAGAATGAATCCATACAAATTCAAGGAGCTGAGTTGAAACACTCCATTTGAGCTGTAAAGTACAAAATTCCCAGCAGCTGCTGATTAAAATTAAAACCACGATAGAGTAGGTAACATAAATATAAGTATATTGGTAGAGTTTATGTTTCATAACCACTACCAATATAACTAAAGGGAATATTAAATGTGTGTTATTATAAGGGGAGCAGGTGAAGCTAAGCAGCTTATGATCCACTTACACCTGTGTTCAGATACCTCTACTTGGAGTTGGAAGAGTATCTGGAATGATAATATTGAATGCTGAAGTAAAGCCTACAAAGAGGATCCTTGCATAGCTCTTTGGAGATTCAAAATAATATAGGATGTAGGGCAGAGCCATATTAAGAGCATCATCTGTTGATCTATTTGCTCAGTATGCAAATTGCAAGGGGTCCAACAGCAGATCCGTGATGGTTTTCAAGTAGAACAGCATTAATCTTTCAAAGGTTTTCATAACTACAGATGTTAGCACAACTGGTCCGTAGTAATTCAGTTTCTTGAGGGTGGACTTCTTTGGCACTGGGATGATAGTAGAGTGTTTGAATCAAGAAGGAACATAGCACTTTTCTAGCAATCTATTGAAGATTTTGGTGAAGATCCAAAAATGTGGATCAATTGGTGAAACCAATTGATCAGCACAGACTTTTAAGCAAGAAGAAGTTATCTTGTCTGGGCCTGGAGCTTTTCTAAAATTTTAACTACAAGCAAATGCATTTGGATGCTAATATTCCTCCTTTTTATTACAATGTGAAATTCAGAAAGCCAAGTGGCAACAGACTGGATTGCCATATGGTTGGCATTTCAAAACCAAATGACCTTATAATCTTCTTTCAATCTATACAGCATGCTTATACACCAGGTTTGCTGGATTTTCTAAAGAACTAATTTAACTTACATTGATATATCTCAGTTCCTTTATAAGTATTTTATTGCTTCTAATAAAAGAAACAAAAACTAAGCATAAACTAAATGAAGAGAAAAAAGCAAATTATATGCTTGGTTCAATTTTTATTAACAGATTATACTTTGATCACAGACATCACACATATTATATTTTTGTTTATAATATGGTTCCCCATTTATATACCACTATTCTAAGTATTTAGCAGGAACAAAAAAGTTCATTTCTTGAGAATGAACTTTTTTTTTCCATTCAGCATTTAAAGTCAGGTTAAAGACTCTTTATATCAAATAAAACTTTATTTAGGTACAGTCCATGCACAGCTGGAAGGGTGGAGAGACATTTCCAGGAATAGCTACATAATCTACATAAAAACCATTCTATGTCCTTCACCTATATTTTGAATAGTTTCAAGCATCTTTTAATAAACCAAGTCAACTGTGAATCTAATTATGCTAATTTTAAAGGGATTACATTTATTCTAAAGTTACCTATTTTTTTTTTAGGTTTCGTAAGCTATTGCTTAATAGAACAACAGGGTGCCTATATTTTAGAAAAAAAGTTTGCATTATTTAACAAACCTACCTGAAATAGTAAATGATCTCTCTAAATTATGGTTTTAACATATATATGTTACAATAAAAGAATTAAAAGGCAAATTTAATACATTTTCACTGTCAGTTGCAATTTTGTGAATGTAAATCCAAGATAATGATATTGTGGAATACTTCATTCCAAAAATTCAAATTTGCCTTTTCTATAGGATTTAATTTTATGGACATAGTTACTGCTTGCTCTTCTGAAAAAGTAAACTTTAGAGGAAAATTTAAACTGTGGACAACTTCAAAAATAGCAATTTTTTTTGCAGATATCCCCTCCACTCAGGAGAAAGTCAAAATCATGGCCATGTTTCACAACATAGAATGTGGATAAGTTCCAATTAAAGGAGGCTCAGTGGGTAAGACAGCTGAGCTTGTCAATTGGAAGGTTGGCACTACAGTAGTTCGAATCCCTACTGCCGCATAATGGGGTGAGCTCCCTTTACTTGTCCCAGCTTTTGCCAACCTACCAGTTTCGAAAGCACCTAAAAATGCAAGTAGAAAAAATAGGGACCACCTTAGGTGGGAAGGTAATAGCATTCCATGGGCCTTTGGCATTTAGTCATGCCGGCCACATACCACGGAGACATCTTTGGATAGTGCTGGCTCTTCGGCTTTGAAACGGAGATGAGCACTGCCCCCTAGAGTCGGAAACGACTAGCACATATGTGCGAGAAAAACCTTTACCTATATTTACTTTATGGTTTTTCTTTAAGGGAAATCAGTATAGTAAATCAGAAGAGGAAAGTGAAACATGGCAAGGTTTTTTACTTTCAAACTAGTATCTCCTTATAAGCATGTTATACTTCTTTTTATTTTCTTTTGTTAATAGTTCAGTGTATAATATCACATATTCTAAGTGATAACCCCTAAATAAGATAGCAAAGGCATGGAAAGGTAATTCTATCAAGCAAGCATACATTATTGTACATTGATTAAGGTAGCATATCTGCTTAGCTCTAATGTGTGCTGGAGAATATTTGTCCAATTACCTCCTTTAATTGGTGTCTCACAACATGACTATACTGATGTGAGGCTAAAATCATGTGATTCCATGCAGGCTACTGGAGGATGGACCAATGGACCAATATATATATATATATATGAAGTCATTATAAAAATTCAGTTTTATTCCTATTTTTACTGTAGATATAGATGGTAATACAGTACACGTAATGATACAATCTATAATACAAGCATGTAAATTACCATCTGCTTACTGTTACATAATTGCACAACAATTGCACAATCAAAATTGTACAACTTTGATTGGGATTATTCAGAGGCACTGACTCTAAGTTTATGTTTGCTTGCTTTTTATACTGTACAGAGGCAATTGAACCAGAAAGACCTGGAAGAAAGTGCATTGTGATTGCTTTTGTCTGTATAACTGAATTAAGCACAAGGGCTTGTGCTGTATACTTCCATTGATTAGATTCAATGGAGGTAAACAAAATTTAACCTTTGGACTGGCCAATTTAGAAAAACCAATTCAGCCACTCCTTTTGGACCTGCAAAACAATGTCTTGAGTTTCCAAAGTAGTCATAATGAGCCTCTTATACTTCTATCCTTTATTCTTTTTTTTGTGCAGATCTGCAAGCAATCAAGTTTCTTAACTAAGGCATTGTTTTCTTTGCTATGGACCGTACTGTTCCTAGCACAATAGTTAAGCCTTTTTTTCTGGTAACATCAAGTTATCCTTGCCTTCAGGTAGTAATTGCTGGTTTCTTTTCTCATACCTCATTTCAGCTGTTTCATTTTTACTTGCCAAAACTCATGGCACATTGACATGACCCATAGCTGGCTTTATCCCTCTCCAAAATTACTGGCACTATTTCCTTTGTAGACTGACATTTAACCCTTCTTTCCATCAGTTGCTTAGTTTGTTTACTACCCATAACAATTGCTTTTAAAAACACTATCCAACGAGCTGAAAATGGGAGTTTTGGCTGACTTTTTACAAAAATTCACTGTCAGATAAGAATCACATTCATCATGTGACTTTTTGGACTAGTTCAATAGTTCTAGGGAGCAAGTAAGGGGTGTATGATTTGGGTGATACTATTTCTAAAGAGCTACGGTGCATAAAGTCTCTAAATAAAATAAGAAGAAGCAATTGCAATTAAGTGGAAAATATATACAATTTATGGCATGTGTGATGTCTGCAAGATCTCTTACCAAGAACTACTGTACTCAAGAAATTAGAAAGTATAGTGAAGCCTCATTTTAATTGACTAATTGAGGGAAAGGCTTTTGGTTATTCACATGTGCCCATTAAATCAGGGAGTATGCTACTCATAATAATTTATGTCATTTGCACACTTATACTGTTAAAATGATGCAAGCCATATCATTTATGCAATTTGCAAAATGATATCATTTTACAAATGACATTAACTCTATAGAAGAGTTAGCTATTTCATGCAAAAGGCCATTGTGTCAGGGTAAATTGATAAAATGGCGCTCCCATGGAATGAACTACACCAACTCTTTTCATGCATATATTACCTAATAACTTTAGTCTGAATGTTTCTTAATAATATCTCTCAGGATATTATTGGCTATGGAATTCTGGGAATTGAAATCCACAAGTCTTAAAGTTGCCAAGTTGGGGAGCCCTAATATAGCTAATAAACTTCATAAATGTTTTGTAATAAGCCTACTATTCCTAGAATGTTACACCTAGAATGTTTTTTAGAAAAGTATAGAAATTTTCAGCTTCTTATTTTAAAAAAGAGAATGCTGGATGACCCCAAGTCCTTAAGTGTTTGTTTCTTCAGAAACGTAACCCCTTCCACCCAACTTTTTTTAATACTTTCTTATTTATATTTTTTCTGTTGGTAGATTATTTCTGCCTGTTCAAATGTACTGTGAGAACTTGGAGAATCCTCTACTTCATTACAAATTATACAAACTGTTTGCATAATGTTACATGGTATGCTGCTATTCCTGCAGAATGGAAAGAAGTAAGATCTGCTCTATTAAATGACATTACGAGGTCACTAGGACAATATGGTTTTCCTAGACAAGTGATGGCGAACCTATGGCACGTGTGCTGCATGTGGCACACAGAGCCATATTGGTGGGCACACCAGCACAGCTCCGGCGCACATGTGTGTGCCAACCAGCTGATTTTTGGGCTGTTTATCACTCCCATATGGCCTCCGGGGGGACTCAGAGGAGGGTGAAAATGGGCCTTCCTTCCCCCCAGAGCGGGGCATGCGTGCATGCACGGGGGGTACATAGAATTATGGGTGTGGGCATGCAAGTGACCCCAACCCCCACACTCCCCCCATTTTTGGCATACAATGGCAAAAAGTTTAGCCATCACTGTCCTAGACATTTTTGGAAAAATTAAAATAAAAAGCAGAGATATGATACCAAAAAGTCAGTGTCCCTGATATGATACATGTCATATATATCACCAGATGGGTAGATTCTGGATATGACATTTCATTTGCAAATGCTTTATTTCTATTGATATTTATCATTGTTGTTATTTCTGCACATGAGCCTGAGTTACAGCCAGACACCTGCTAAGCTAAAATGTGGCTGCCTAAGGAAGTCTATGTCTTTGACTTGCTACACTTCTCCAGTTCAGAAGTAATAAGAATAGGCAAAATGATCAAAGGGTAAAGATTTCATAGTTTCAGAACAGATGGTCTATTGCAGAAAGGCCACCAGACAGATGGTTGATAGGACAAGAGGGATGATATGAGGAAACTATGGAAGGAAGGTTTTTAACATGACATAATCCTGCTATCTTAACATATATGCATAGTGTCTTTATTTTGTTCTATAAACACATGTGTTAAACAGTATACAACAGTAAACCCTGATTTTTACAATGATATCCTTACTAGTCATGGAATGTTATTTAATTCATTAAAAGCAAGATAGTTAGCTACAAGATAAAGTTGTTGTTGAAAAAACATATGGAAATGTTACAAAGACAAACAATTCTGTCACTTACTTAATCTATGAATTATCATGAGTTAATGGTCTGAATCAGATTTCATTCTAGTAGCTGAATGGGAGTATCAGATTGATTCAGTTCATATCATTGATTCATTTGTCCAAAATAGTTTAAATATCGAAATGTATCATGAAATTGATTTTTTTTATATTTGGCGCAGTTTCAAAATCCTTTGTATTATTGCACCTATTCAAATTGAACATTTAATATTAATTAATAACTGAATCAAAATGAGATGTAATTGAAATCACATCTTTCCATAGTCCTATCTACTACACTTGTTATTTCACAAGAGTTATGATTAAGATATACATCTATATTTTCACTGAATTATAGATTTTATTAGTCTATCTTTCATTCTCCTCCATATTCGCATTGATATTTACAGATTATTTTTAAAAGTTTACTCACTTTTCTCATTACAGCAATACCTGGCATAATTTTGATGTAAATCTAGTTAATAATGTGTTTCTTGATAAAATTTTTAAAAATGCAAACTTAATTATAAGTTTACCTGTGAATATTACCTGTGTTCCATTTACTGGAATAGGTAAAAGTTCTCTATCTTCCTAAGTGTACTGAAGAATCACTGTATCGCTGCATAAAGTTTTTCTTTAATCTTTATAAAAGTCCAAGCTTCTCCCTTCTTAATGTTTCTCCTAAATCTTACAAACTGTGCATATTATGTACTCCATTACTGTGGTTTGACAGTTTCTATTCTATTCTGTTCTGTTCTGTTCTATTCTGTTCTGTTCTGTTCTATATCTTAGAACAGTACTATCTTATTGTGAGTTGGACTATGAAATTTCCTAAGAGTGAGACTATTAAGTTGGCCATGCCCACTTAGTCACATGACCACCCAGCCAGTCATTAGGGCAGAAAACTAGTCATTAGATTATTTGATTCTCACCACTGTACACGCCTCAACATTATCTATCATCTCTCTTTCAGAAAGATTTAAAGCAAAGTTTCTCTCCTTACCAACTATAAGATTTGTGGAATTCAATTCTGAGAATTCTCCAGCATGATTTACATATTAGAATTCTTTATTGGCCAAGTGTGATTGGATACACAAGGAATTTGTCTTGAATTAAGTAAGCAATCAAATCATATTAGGAAACAGTCAAAATAAATATTAAGGATACTTAAGGATGTACTGGTCTCATATACAATAACAAGAGATCAAATAGTCACACTAAGTCAGCTTCAATACTCAGAATAGTCTTAAAGACAGAATGATTTCTATCTGACATGTGTTCTTCCTATTTCTTTATCTGGCCTTCTAGAATTTATCCTCTTGAGACAGTCCTACAGAAAAAAACCAATTAACCCTCATCTTTTTATTTATGTATTTATTACAAGAAATTTGTCTTGCTAGGTTTTATGCAGGTTAAGATCTGCTGGATTTTAACCACTTTATTTTAACTGATGCCAATTATCTATTCAATACCTACAGTTCTAGCAATGATTTTTTTTCCTACCAGCAAGAGATGGGAACAGAAAATTAGAAAGAAAAGGCTTGAATCTAACAACATTGTTACATTTATATCTCCTTCCTGCTTTTATAAACATTGTAGATAAAATGTCTGTACCTGAAATATTTTGAGTTCTTGCTTAAAAAGAAAGGTAGTATATTAATGCATGTCTTTAATTCATTATTTGTTTATTTTTTCAAGAACAGAACCATAAAAACATATCAGTTGCCAAGTGTTTGGATTTTGATCATATGACCATAGGGATACTCTAACGATTGTAAGTATTAAAAATAGTTATGTCACTTTTTCTGTGCTGTTGTAACTTTGAGCAGTCACCAAACCAGAAGTCTTCAAACTTGGCAGCTTTAAAACTTGTGGACTTCAACTCCCAGAATTAGCTAGCTGGAGAATTCTGGAAGTCTTTGTACTAAACAAATGGTTATAAATCAAAGGTAAGTTTTCAGGAAGTCCCCAACTTATTACAGTTCACTTAAAGACCATTCAAAGTTACAATGGACTGAAAAAAGTGACTTATGACCATTTTTCAAACTTATTGCCATTGCAGCTTTCCCATGGTCATGTGATTTACATTCAGATGCTTGACAACTGATTCACATTTATGACGGTTACAGTGTGACGGGTCATGCCATTCCTTTTGGTGACCTTCTGACAAGCAAAGTCAATGGGTAAATTGGATTCACTTAACAACCATATTAATAATTCAACAACTGCAGTGATTCACTTAACAAATGTGACAAGAAAAGTTGTACAATTGGCAAAACTGACAACAAATTTCTGAGCAGTAGAAAATTTGGGCTTGCTTGTGGTTGTAAGGAAATGTATATTTGAGTTTGAAGTTATGGGGGAATAATCATACGGTTATTAATGAAGAATTCATGTGCAGGAAAATGATAACCTTTTCAGAATCACAGAAGATAATGGGGTCAATTACTAATATTTCATTGTTTTCAAATTAATCTTAAAGGGATAATTAGAAAGAAAAGGCAGACTTTTCAATGGTTTTACAGAGCTTTTGGGGTTGTTGGGTTAAATATATCTAACATCACTAGAGATATGTTTATACCAACAAAACATTATAATCAGCCATGCTATCACAACCATTTACAGTTTTAAAATGGTGTAGGTATTCCAGTGCACCATAGTTTATATAGTTGTTTAACATGTTTAAATTCAGGATTTTTTAAAATTTTGATCTTAAGCTCATTGTATGTACTCATACAATGTACTACTAATAGCAAAACCTGTATTTTTAGTGGAAATAGAAATATGTATCATTTACCACAACAGGAAAAAAATGGATTTGATTAAGATGGCAGTGTAAATTGTTTTATATAGAGATATTTTCTTTGGTCTTGCTTTTACTGGGATATCACTTCTGGTTTTGATGCCTGAAATAGAAAAAAAAATAAATTTAGAATTTAGAATGAATATCTAATATTGGTATAGTTATAAAACTGGTTTATAACAACAACAACAACAACAACAACAACAACAACAACAACAACAACAACAATAACAATAATAATAATAACAATAATAACAACACTAGCACTAGCACTAGCACTAACACTAACACTAACACTAACAATAACAATAACAATTATTATTATTTAGTGTGTTGGAACGAGTCAAAAATCAACATCTTTTATTTTCCCTTTTTTAAAATCCTGCAGTCTTTCCCTTGTTTTATCTCCTTATCTTCATTGAATTTCATCCTATAATAAAACTTAATAAAACTATAAAGAAAAAAACCTGGGAATAATTATTAGTATAATAGTGGGGAATAATTATTCCCACTATTGCAAAGTTCTTGCAGAAAGAAAATTGATATTCAAGGAAAAATCAGAAAAGCTAAGATAGAAAATGAGGTTTATCCGTCTAGCTATCTATTCTTGTTTTAATATATATATTTTTCATTTTTGTGGTAAAAGTGACAACTCAGTACAGCTGTTTCTAGCAATCTTTGATCAATGTTTAAACTTTGTTATTGTTCATTGAATGCAGATGTAATGCCATTCAGTCCTTTTTCCTGAAACTTACTGAGGGCTGGAAGAATTTACCATTTTCCAACACTATTTATTTATTTTTCTCAGAGGATGAGAGCAAGGATTGTTATAGATGCTGTTGTGAGTTCCTGGAGAAAAGACTGGTTATAAGGTCAACAAATAAAATAAATAATTCATATTTTTAACAAGTCTGGAATGTATTTCTGAGTTCTGAAGATCTGGGAGATTTAGAAAGAGGCATTTGTAATAACTGATGCCAGATTATGTGGAAAATGTGAGCCCCAATTTAAGCTTCCGCAGTATCAGAGTTTGAAAATATGCCTTTTTCCTATAATAAAAATCCATCAAGTATAGAATATTCTTTCAGTCTCCACAATTGTTTATTGAACGCTTAAATGAGATTTAGTGTATCCTCTAACTAACATTTTCATAGTATATACAATCTTTTGCTAAAGTAACTTGTTTATTTTTATTTTTTATTTGTTATCTACACAACTTGCAATATGGACAGAACTCCAACTTCCACTCAATAAGCTTTGCCAAGCTTTTACCGATATCACTTCATGAATCATTTCATAAAAAAGAAGATACTGGTGACATTCATCTTTTATCACTTGTAAAATCCTGTATCACCAGCAGGGTGATGTATATGGCTGCCATTGAAGACTACTTAAAAACCTGTAATCAGTACAAAATGCAACAGTCACAAGAATAGCATAACACCAGTGTACTAGACACTTCATTTGTTAATAGGTAAAATTTGTAAAGATTTCCTTTGCACATATGTGCTAGTTGTTCCCGACTCTAGGAAGTGGTGCTTATCTCTGTTTCAAATCCGAAGAGCCAGTGCTGTCCAAAGACGCCTCCATGGTCATGGGGCCAGCATCACTAAATGCCAAAGACGCATGGAAGGCTGTTACCTTCCCACCAAAGGTGGTCCCTATTTTTCTACTTACATTTACATTTACATTACATTACGTGCTTTCAAACTGCTAGGTTAGCAGAAGCTGAGAGAAGTAACAGGAGCTCACCCCATTTCATGGCACTAAGGATTTGAATTGCTGAACTGTCAACCTTTTGATCGGCAAGCTAAGCATCATAACCACCAAGCCACCGCAGGTTTCCAAATATATTCAAAATACTGCCATTACTTAGATATTTCCAGGACCATCTGCTTCAAGTAGAATCTTACCAATGTGCAAATCCCAAATGGGGATGTTGAGAAGCACGCTGTGTGGGTTTTTCAGAGGGGAATTGTAAAACAATGTTTTTCTGTTTGAATTCCATCTCTTTAAAACACTGTCTCTGGAGATTTGGATGGTACTCCCTAAGATTACCTTAAAGAAGACAGCTAAAAAAGTGCACTCATATTGAAGTGTGTACTGTACAATAATGATTATTGCTGGTGTACACATTAAGAGTAGGACATTATTGTTTTAGTTGCACTTGAATAGTTTTTGTTTGTTTGTTTGTTTCATATATACATATAATTTGCCAGAAGACCATTCTGCAATATAAAAATAACAGGAGGGATGATGGAATATAACTTTTTACATAATCTATAATGCCTGTGCTTATCATTAATTACAATAGATTCTTGTTTAGTATAACACATTTTAAACAATGTGCTTAAACTTATGGTCTATGGCAACTTATTTTGCGAAGTAAAGTCATAATAACTTAACCACATTTTGGAAGGCTATTTTTGAAGTTCTAATCAACTAGAAATAAAACAGATAGTAGTAGATCCAATCAAAACTTTAGTGTTTTCATAGTCTATCTTAAGATACCAATTAGAATTTTACAAATCATTGCTGTAGGTCTGAATAGTTTGTTTTAATGATGCTACAGTGCATTGTAAAACTCTGAATAGGCAAATGTATTTGATATGTTTTGTAGATTTCTCCCAATCAAGGAAATGGTGTATTTTGCAATATATACCTTTTTATTTATTTATTTATTTAATTAATTTCTATACTGCCCCATCTCCACAGACTCGGGGCAGTTTACCACAAACAAAACATAATTTCACAATTTTAATTTAATGATTTTTACTTTTATGATTACCCCTATTTTTCTATAATATCACTATACCACTATACCAAGAAGGACTAGGGGAGACATCATAGCAGTGTTAGGGTATCTCGGGGACTGCCACAAAGAAGAGGGAGTCAGGCTGTTCACCAAAGCACCGGAGGGCAGAACAAGAAGCAATGGGTGGAAACTAA
>JANHFP010003431.1:72553-83231 GCA_032468135.1 Calamaria suluensis
GAACCACCCCCGAGGCCTCACCTGCAGAAGGCAAGTTGAAATCCCCCATGACTAACAGTCTAGGAGTCTCAACTGCCGACTCAGCTATCACCTCGAGGAGGTCAGGCAGGGCTGATGAAATGTGGCAGAGAGCCAGATATGTAATCAGCAGGCCCATCTGGACCCCCCGGCCCCACTTCACAAACAGTGATTCACAGCCAGTCATCTGAGGAACAGTGGTCTCCCTAGGACAAAGCACTTCCTTAATAACAACCGCCAACCCTCCACCCCTTCCCTGAGACCGTGGCTGATGGAATGCTCGGAAACCTGGTGGGCACATATCCATCAGAGGGACCCCTCCCTCTGGGCCCAACCAGGTCTCGGTGATACCTGTCAGGTCCGTGCCCTCCTCCTTAATCAATTCTAGAATCAGGGGAGCCTTGTTAACCACGGACCTGGCATTGCACAACATCAGCCGGGTATCCAGGGCCTGAGACTCTGCACAACCAGGCCTACAAGATGGGTCAGTAGGGCCGCAGCATGCCACCACTTGAAGACAGCGGGGACGCCATCCCCTCACTCGATATGGCCCTCTACCCCAACCGTATCTGCCCCTCCCACTAATGATGTTAATACAGTTTCCCTCCGGAACATCTACCTCTTCAGCACCCACATACTGTGTGCCCCTCCTGCACCCGCTGGCCCGGGAGACCTCCCTCCCCCTGGTTCTCCCCTTGACCCCGCCTCCCTAACCTTTTAAAAAATTTCCCTAAAATTTTCCCCAATTTATAACTTTTAAAATTCTTAAAATTCATAAAATTCTGAAAACCCCTAAAATTCTTAAAATTCTTAAAACCCCTCCTTGCATCGTGCCTCCTCTCCTGATACATGATCCGTCATTAAGGGACACGATGGCACATTCACAGAGTTCTCTGCTGTGTGAGTCCTGCAAGCAGTTTTGAGATGTTGCTTAGTTAGAGGGGGAAGGGGAGGGGGAGCAGTCCTGCAAGCAGTCCTGGAGGCCTCCCAGTATCCTGGCTAGGAGGCCAGTTCTTTCATTCCCCTCAACAACCTTCGCTGTATCCACGAGGGGGAAGGGGAGGGGGAGCAGTCCTGCAAGCAGTCCCCGAGGCCTCCTTTACATTTATGGATTAAACTAAATATTAAAAAAAAATCAGCTGGATTATTTTTTTCACTCTTCTAATGTAAATATAGGAAATGATATTATACATTATTATTAGGATCACATAATGTATAAGGTATAACATAATTATACCTTAGTATAGTGGCTCAGTGGCTCAGATTCTGAAGTCAATCAAAAGGTCAGCAGTTCAGCAGTTCAAATCCATAGTGGGGTATAACAGGGTGAGCATCCAATCAGCAAATGCTCAGCTCCATCCAGTCACCCCAAAATGGACCCTGCTATACCACAGGAAGAGAGCTGGAAGAAGAAGAAGGAGAAGGAGACGGAGGAGAAGAAGAAGAAGAAGAAGAAGAAGAAGAAGAAGAAGAAGAAGAAGAAGAAGAAGAAGAAGAAGAAGAAGAAGAAGAATTCTGAGATATTATTCTGTGTTACCTACAATGGTTACCATTTGCTTTCAAGGTTCAGTTTAGCATACTCATTATAGTTAGCCCTCAGGTTATGATGACAATTAGGACTGGAATTCCCTTTGCCTAAATTATGCTGTCATAAAACACAATGTCACATGACTGCTTCACTAAGTAACAATAGTCCTACAATCCCAGTTGGAGGCATAATGCTAGGACCACATAGGTTGTAAGTGAGAAGAAGTGGAAGCCCCAGGCAAGCAGGCCAGTAGGGGATATTCCATTGCCTTCCAGTGAGGACCTGTATTCTGCACAAGTCAAAAAGAGGGCTGTGAAAATATCTATAGACCCCTCACATCCTGGACACAAACTGTTTCAACTTCTACCTTCAAAACAAAGCTATAGGACATAACGACACAAGGACAGTTTTTTTCCTGAATGCCATCACTCTGCTTAGCATTCCCACAACACTGTAGAATAATTTACTAAGACTGTATTACTATTATTCTCCTCTTTCTTACTAGTATCTATATCTTTCCACTTATTTCTATGTTGCTTGTATCTTTCTTTATATTGCTTTTATTTGTTTCTTGGTACGATTTGATAGCTTATTAGTAACCTTGACTATCATATGTGTTGTATCTTTTTATTCTTGATGAATATATTTTATTCTCCTTATGTACAACTGAGATCATATACACGAAAGACAAATTCCCTGCGTGTCCAATCACAGTTGGCAAATAGGGAATTATATTCTATTATATATACATTCTGCATTGTCTAATGTGGCCAGTGAGCAATTTTCATCTACAGCATGACTGTGTGGCGCCTGCCTGCCTCGTGAATATGAGGTTGTTTGGAAACTTCTAACTTTAAACCTATGACCCATAATCTTTTTGAGCATCATTTTGCTTTAGTACATTTTAAAATCTGTATTGAAAATCTGCAATAAACATCGACTTAACAGAGGCTTTGCACATCAGATGAACGAATGAAAAGCACGAGGACAAAGCAAGGAGAAAACCGCCCCCTTAACTGCCTGGGGAAAACAGTGTAATGAATGAATGAATAACAATAAAAGTAGTGAAGATGGTATAACTCTTCCAAAATATGTGATGTGATACAACAGGTTAAGCTTGACATTTGTTACAATACTTTTCCTTTGCCATTATCTGTTCTAATCATTTTATCTTTTTTAATAATTTTCAATTCTTTTTGTTTTCAGCAGCAACTGCCTGGTAGCTATTACTCCAATTTTTTCTCTCTTCTTCCTTTTTGCTCTCAAAAAATGAATAAACAAACAACCTTTTACCTCAAGGGTTTATCATTTCAGACAATTACTTTCTGCGTAAGAAAACAACACAGCAAAGTATGTATATGGAAGACAAGCTTATGAAGCCACAGAAATTGAAGTTGCCTTTGGACAATTTGGCATGGAAAGATGGAAGTGGACATGCTTGGGACACGGCTGAGGAAAAAAGTTTTACTAAATTGAACCTGTATAACAGAGTAGTGTATTTCTTCACTGTCAACTGGGTTCCCTCAGAAAATGTTACGGAGAAATAATACATTATAAATCCAGTTAGCTTATAATTGGCCTGCACCTTGTTAAAATGGATTTTCATGAATTACTTATAGCTTTTTCCCCCTTTAATTAATGATATATACGTTCAATTTCTAGTGTGGAAAGTTGAGGACTGATCATTATGTTATTTATTAAATAATTTTATTTAAAATTACAACTGGAACAATAAGAGCTAATACAAACTAAAAAAAGAGAAAAAGAAAAATAGAAATTAGAAAGAAAAATAAGAAACTGAATTGATTAGGGAAAGTTGGATACAAGAGGGGTATCAAATGAATATTTGAAGCTAAGAGCTGACTGGGTGCCATCTTCCTTCAGTGTCAGTATAGGTCAATTTCTCAAGAGCAGGAACAAGCAAGTGACAGAAAAATCAGCTGTGCTGTTTTGCGTATCTTTTAAGTTACCCCATTACAGATAGTCCTCAACTTACAACCATTCACTTAGTGACCATTTGAGGTAACAACAACACTGAAAAAGGTGACGTATGAAGGTTTTCCACACTTATGACAGTTGCAGCATTCTCATGGTCATGTGATCAAATTTTCGATGCTTAGCAACTGGTATGTGTTTATGACGGTTGCAGTGTCCCGTGATCCCCTTTTGCAACCTCCTGACACCCCAGGTTGGGGGGGGGGGGGAAGCCAGATTCACTTAACAACTGCGCTACTAACTGAACTACTGCAATGATTCTCTTAGCAACTATGGCAAGAAAGGTCATAAAATGGGGCAAAGTTCACTTACCTGTCATGATTAGCAATGGACATTTTGGGCTCAGTTGCGACTATAAATTGATACCTGCAGTGATAAAATACAGTAGAATGAAATTCACCAAAGTCTGTGGTAAACGCAATCCGAAACAGAACATCAAATTCATAATTTTAGCTAAAATAAAGAACAGTGTTACAATCTGGAAATTGATTTTATTAGTTCGCCCCCTAACCAGTTTAAACAAGAGAGTGTAGCACATACGTGTCAAATGCAACACGACATGTTGCCAACACATGATGTTTCTTGACATTTTCCCCATTCGTGGAGCTGGGGTTGGTTTGGCCTGCATGCAATGCATCCAGCCAGTCTGACACCCCTGTTATATGTGATGTAGTGCAGGGGTGAGTTCTACTTACCTTTACTACTTTCTTCTCGCATCTGCAAAGTGTGCGCTCGTGACCAGCATGCCTTTCACACACTGCACATGCGCAGTAGAGCACAGACCATCATGCTTTGTGCACGTGCACAGCGAACATGCTCTGTGTGCATGCACAAATTTTGCTGTTTGCGCATGTGCAGTAGAGCATGTTCGGCACGCGCATATGCAAGGCATGCTGTTCTGCACTCAACATCAGTTTTGGAGGCATGAGGCGCAGCAATGAGCTGTGCCACACTGATTCTGCTGCAGAAAAAAAAAGCAAAAAGCAAAGAAAAATTGCTTGGGGGAGCGTGGGAGGGTCCAGCTCAAACGGGTAAGAACCGGTTCAGTGATGTCATCCAGTCAGCGCTACCAGGTCATGTGAACAGGTCTGAACAACCGGGAGCAACCCATCACTGATGTGTGTGTGTGTGCGCTTGTGTGTGTGTATATAAAAATGCAGAAAAAGTGAGAGAACAGAATAAGGGCATACATATGATAATGAAGCACAATGTATTTAAAGAGACCCATATGTTCTTTCAGCTAACCATGGAACACTTTTAGCAATGCTGCTCTTTTGGTGTGTTGAAGGAATATATAACATATATTTGGTGTTTCAGTATTTATTCCTTTTAGTGATTGCAAAAAGTACTCAAGGCTTCCAAGAACCACTATTAACTGAAGAATAACTGCCTTTAAAAAAAAAAAAAAGATTGACACCATATGTTTAAATCCCTGCATTGTCTTGTATAAATTCATTTATACAAGACAATCCATTTATATATTTAGCATGGTTACAAACAATTGTTTAGTTTTCACAAAATAAAAGGAAGAAATCCTGGAATACAAAGATGTACATGCACACACACACACAGAGTACACATTCTCTGTAAGACCGCAAAACACTTTTTTCTCCCTGTTGAAGGATACTTTTTCATGCGAGTGTATCTTCTGTGATATGTACAATAATAGTACTGAGATAGCCAATAGTACTGAGGCAGAGTCAGTGTCTTCATTACTGAGAGTCAGTGTGGTTAATGATGAAGTGGTTAAGATGTTGGACCAGCAGTGAAGAACCCAAATTCTAGTCCACTCTCAGGTATAGAAGTTCATTGGGCAACTGCTCTCTCTGATGCAAACCTTCCTCATAGGATTTCTGTTGTAGAAAAAGATAGGAGGAAAATGTTCTGTGTTCACAACCTTGAATTCTTTAATGAAAAGTGGGATGCAAATCAATCAATCAATCAATCAATCAATCAATCAATCAATAGTGTTTCTTTCTTTTGCTCTTCCTTCTTGTCAATCCCATTGATGGAGAAAGAAAATGTGTGGCTTTTAGCACAATATTTTTTTTTGGGTGAGCTTGTAAAGTTAGTCTGCGAAGTCCATGAAGATCTAAAGCAACAGTTTGGCCTGATTTTAGCTTGCCCTTATACAAAACCCCAAGAAGATATATTTCCAGTTTGTCAGCCTTTGTTCTCTCAGAAGAACTGCTGTGTTGGTAACTTTGTTCCTATTTGCTAATTAACTTTGTTAATAGCACCATCAACAGCAACAGCAATTGGAATAATAGGAAGAAAAATGCTGGAATTAGTTGATTATCCTCATAGGACAGTAATAAAAATGTAGGTGTTTGGAGATCATTAACTTGCTATGTGTAGAGTTATTTTTAAGGTATATTTGTTCTTGTCGATCCCCTTGTATTGTATGAAAGTGCTAAACTGGATGAAAGTTTCTCCTTAGGAGCTTTTTTATGAGGCCAAGCTTTCCCAAATCCTCAACTTATGTCTGGTTGCTTAGCAACTGTCTGAAGTTATGATAGAACCCTGAAATTGGAACTTACAGCCTGGTTTTGAAATCCTCATATCCTAACACCCTCCACACCTCCCAACCAGATCTTGTGGATACATTTTGAGTGCTCGACAACTGGCCCATATTTATGATCATTAGCAGTGCTCTGTCTTCTTGTGACAGTGATTTATGATATTTTTTTATCTTTACTTCTGGTTTTCAACAAAATTTCCCCACAGTGAACAATAGATTTGCTTAATCACCGCAATGCTCACTTCATGACCCCCTCCCCAAAAAAAGTCATAAAATTGGGCACAGTCATGTGATGATCCACTTTGTGACTATCACAATTCATGACTGAAATCGGGTGCTCAATTATGATCATACAGTAAGTCTAGATAGTTACAGTTCTTAGTAGTAACAATCTTGCATCTTTTCAGATGCCATCTGAATGAAAACAAAACTTGTGACCTTTTACTTAAATCTAATGACAGGGTGTGTTTAGACAAAATATTCCAATAGATAGGGAGAATTCCAGCCATCTAGGAAGGGTCCTTTTTTCCTAAGGCAATTCAAAGGAAAAGAAAGCCAGCTGACTTTTCAAATTGATATTTATGAGTAGACCACGGACCATCTGTGTCTGCTCTTCTCCAAAATGTAGTTTATTTGGCTTTTTAGATTGTTTTCTGGTTGTCCACAGTTGTGTGGCATTGAGACAGCTGTACCAAACCAAACCAACTTAGCTTCAGCTTAGATCAGCTAAGATAATTAATGCTACAATTGGAAATTAGCAGAAAATGTCAGGTCTGTGAACTAAATTGGAAATTTGGGGTGGTTGGTGGAAATAAAAGTCAGTCAATAACTATTCCTTTAATTTGCCAAGAAAACAATATGGATGTGGCAATTGGCTCAACTTAAAGAAAACTTTATGTTTAATTTATTTTTATAGGCATTATTTCTGAAAAAATGTTTTAGAAAGCATCAAATATAATTCTTTAGCTCTCTTTTCATCTATCATATTGACTACATGGATGTAATTCCTGATTAGGTTCTGCTGAAATTCACTCTGTGATAAAATGACACTTCTTCTAGAGATAAAGTTCCATTTGCTCTATACGTTTAAGCAGAAATTATGCCTTAGGAGGTGAAAAGGCTATCCTTCCTTTTTATTAAAAACCATATTTCCAGGAAAATGTGCTAGAGAATGCTATCCATTACTTTTTCTCTTTTCCTCTTTTCCTCTTTCTCAATCTTGTCGTCTGACGTTCAGCAAATGGGGAGCATGCAATGAAACAGGAGTGTACATATATCATTCATTTAAAGGTACAATCTGATAACATTTAGTAGGAGTCCATCAGAGTGGGAGAACATCTAAAACACAACATTTAAAATGCTGTATATTGGGGTACAAAAATCCTCTATGCCAGGAACAGCAATGAATTTTCTAGGAGATTTTGTGGACTTATAGCCCCTTATAGCCCCAAAGGCATGTTCCCAGAGAAAACAAAGCCCATGCTCAGGTATACACTGTCAAATCAGGCAACTACCCTGTTACAAAAACACTTTCTCAGGAAAACTGTACTGTAAGCTTAGCCAGAAGATATTCAGAAGGTCCAAGAATGCTGTCAAAGATAATGCTCATGTTTGTCCGGGGACTGTTCAAAGTTACAAAGTCACTGGATAAAGGGAACATATGATGGCTACTTGGAATTCTGGCTGTTGTAGCATCCTTCAGTCACACAATAGTGATCTAGAATGATGCTCTATGCTTGGTTCATGAGTATGACTTGCAGTGAGTTGCAGTCACATAATTGTGATTTCTCATGTTCCCTGCTGGCTTTCTGCAAGCAAAATCATTGAAAAATCTAGCAGAAGTGTAGAAATTATAATTCCTTGATGTCTTTCTTTAATAACCCGCATGGTCCTCATTTAACAACAGCAATGGAAGCTGCTAGAACTGCCATCACTAACTGGCATGGTTATCTGATTTTTCAACTTACAACCACATTGGTTAATAATTTAATTCCTGGTCCCAATTGCTGTTGTAACGAGGGTTACTTGTAAGGAAAGCAAAAGAAAGTAACTCCACAGGAAAAAAAAAACACCTATGTTCATAGAATAACTACTTCTGTCAGGCATGGAAGCCATCTTTTGCATTGGGCCTTCAGGCCTGCAACATTTACTACTGTGGGAAACTGGGAAGGGGCTTGTATGTAGCAGGGGTGATATATAGTCATAATAACATTCCATTCTTAGAGAGTCATGGACATCTTGCCCTGCACCTGGATGGCTGGAACTGGGAGACATCTCCAGTTCGGATGATGCTTTGATTGAACCATGTGGTGGACATGTGGGTGTTGGGCAGGAACTTGGACTTTCTTTTGGGTGGGGAAAACCTTGAAGCTTTCAGATTCAGGTTTTCCCAGATGTGCCAATATGACATCTCTAATAAAATGGAACTTTGAGGAACTTCAAGCCTCTGAGTCTTCTTTCATTGGGGGTGTTACTTGGAATCCTGACATTTAGTCTGTTTAATGTAGTAGAGACATTCTGTTTCCTCCTAAGTAATCCCTTTTGCAGTTTTCTTTTTTCTTTTCTCCATTGCATAGGTTGAGGAAGAGGAGATCCTGATTCATCCTCCGAACTCTTCCTCTCTGGGTCTGCCTCTACCCCATTTGGCCCAGCCTGGCCCTGCTCTTCCCCATCTTTGTCCACAGCTCCTGCCTCCACCACATTGTTCTCTGCTAGCTGTTCCTCCTCGTCTTCCCAGTCAGACTCTGACAGAGACATGACAGTCTTCCTAGCCTAATTTTTTTGTGTTCCAACCTCACCCTCATGCTTCTATCCATTGATAAAATCTTTTCCATGTCATAGTATTCTGTCTCTCCTTTGTCTTTTCTTTTTAGTGTTAGTCTATCCATTTCTGCACAGACTAGTATCTTCCTTATTTCCTCCTCTTCTGAAGGAGTATTTTCACTTTTCCACTGCTGCACATACACCATTATTGCTGTGGTCAGGATGTATAGTATATTGTCCTTGTCATAACTATCTGTTCTAATGCCCAAGAAAAATAAGTTTGGCTTGAATTCTATACATTGTCTAGCCATATTTTCTAGCCACATACAAATGTATAGCCAATATTTCCTTGGTGGTTTTTTTTGCAGGTCCACCATATGTGGACCAAATTTATTTGCATTTCCAACAATTTGGGACATATTACTAAACATTTTAGGCAATCTTTCTGGGGGAAGATGTCACCTATAGAACATTTTATCAATATTCTCTTTATATGATGTGACCAATGACAATTTCTGATTTCTCCCCCAAAGCTGTTGCCAATTGTCCAAATCGATGTTATATCTAAACATTTTAGCCCTTACCACCATCGTCCCTTTAACTTGTTCTTCTTCCATTTTTTAATCTAATAGATATTTATATACTATCCTTATCAATATGTCATCTGTCCCCATTAACAATTTATTTAATATTGTTAATTCTCTATAAAAACCCCATACTTCTCCTTCCTGCTCCTATTTTCCTCATAACAGCCTCATAATATAGATTGGGCTGAGAGAGGATGATTGGCCCAAAATCACCTAGTCAGCTTTCATGCCTAAGGTTTCCACCTTAGAACTCAATGTTTCCTGGTTTCTAACCTACTGCCTTAACCACCAGAACAAACTGGCTCTCTTTTTTGCTAAGTTTTTTTATAGAATTATCCTGCTGACACACAGATGCATGGGCCATGTTACTTATATCTATTTTTTTCCAATATTCTATTGAGCTGGAAGAAATAACAAGAAAAACTAAAAAAAGGTAACTCAAAGAAAGCAGTATGTCAGTGTTGTGAGAATAGAAGCAGACATTGTGGTAATTAAGAGGGACTAGTCAATAAACCATTAACAGGCTATTCATCATTCATCTCCCAACCTCATTTACAGTAAGAAATAAAGCAGCAAGCTGAATTAGCAAGAAGGAAACTTTTAATTAATAGTACTGGAAATCTTAGCTAGATGGATCTAATGTGGTGAGAAAATATTGGATCTCAGCCATGGGGGGAGACATTCCTGGGTAATGAAAACTTCCATTAGCATGCTTGGAATTTTAGTTCTACTTCCAAATTATAATTGACACGTAATGCCTGAAGAATACAAAAAGCTTTTAACTAGCAAAGCAAATTCAAGTTTCTTTATTTTGTGCTGTGCCAAGTTTCATTGAGATCATTTGGTTTGAAGGGGCTTTGATCAAATTAGCACCTCCAAGGAGATCCATAAAACAAAGCAATGCTTTACTCACTGGATTGGAACATGCCACTTCACTATAGCTGCTTGTCTTACCTGTCAATGATGTTCTACATCTATGCAAATGACATATGCCCTGAGGGAAATGGCAGATTGAGGAAAATATCAGTGATCTTTCAACATTTTGCAAGAGAAAGCAAAGGATAGCATGAGTTTGGCTGAAGCAACTTTTATTCTTTCCTGAATGCATGTATTTATTTATTTATTTATTATTTCGATTTATATCATCTCCAAAGACTCGGGGCAGTTTACAGCAAAATTAAAACAAAATATATATAACTCAAAATAATTAAAATAATTAATAAACTTAAAACTTAAAAACCTAAAAAGTCAAAACTTAAAACCCCC
>JANHFP010003431.1:83331-96245 GCA_032468135.1 Calamaria suluensis
ACTCAAATATATGATCCTTGTATTCAGAATAAATCCTGATTGCAATTTCCAATTGTGGTTCAGGCTATTTTTTCCTGAATTTAAAGTCTATGCTTGGGGCACTGACATAGCCCTTGACTTATGACCCCAATTGGGACCAGAGCTCCTGTTGCCTTCCAACTCTGTTATTCTAAAAGATTCATAGTGCTTTGCAGCCCCCTCTAAGCATTCTACAGAGTCAGCATATTGACCCCAACGATTCCACCATGGCCAAGCTTGCCTACCAACTAGAAGTCAATGGCCGGTGATGTCATGGGCATTCCAAAACAGAGAGGGCAAAATACCGTCAACAAAGGTATGCAAGCCACGTGTCCTGCTGTGTCCTGGAGACGCAGCTGACCATGAAAAGTGGCGTTCAATGATCCAAAGAGCAGACCCTGCACCTGTGGGAATGCACTAGGAAGAAGAATCTGGGTCCTCATTTTACCGACCTCACAAGGATGGAAGGCTGAGTCAACCCTGAGCCAGTGAGAATCGAACTGACAAACTGCCTGCAGCCAGCAGAATAGCCTGCAATACCTCATTCTAACCACTGCGCCACCACGGCTCTAAATGCACGGCTCTAAATTTCATCGTCACTTTTTCATCGTCATCATACCTTCAAATGGTCACTAAACAAAAAAATCAAGATGTGGTAATCAGGGCAGTGGGGGTGGTGGGGGCTAGAGCAGCAAACCGCCTTCCCCTAATTCTGCTGCTCCTGTAATTGCAATGAGATCACTTTGTTTTGGTGGCACCAAGTGAACTCCTCAGTGGGAATAAGATAGCAAGCCTTGTCTTGGGAATGAGATCACCTAATTCCCGCCGACAGGATACCCGGGGGGGATTGGATGGAATTGTCCAGAAGACCTCACCAACCCCCACCAATCACAAAGCTGTATCCGTGCCCTCAGTTTTCTTCCTTCTGTATTCTGTATTAAAAACTTCAATAAACTCTGCTTAGGCAGACATTTTCTGCCACCACTGCAATGACTGGCTCATGAATTGCTTGCAACATCATAACTCAAGGGCCGTCTGTATTGGCTTTTCACCACCATCCACTCCAAGCCTACCTCCACGAAATTTAGAGGTTTACCTGGTGATCAAAACCGCCGTGTCATGGTTAGCGATGCCGTTGTCAGGAATAGCGTTCCCATCGCTGCTGAGGCTCACAATAGCCTTCTGCCACTTGCAAAAGCTGTCCAGGGACTTCCCAGCATGATGGTTGATTTCCAGGGATGGCTGGAGAAGATAACGGGTCAGTCTGAGCATGAATGATGTCATGAGGAGCTGGTCTACTCATGGAGGATCTTCAGTAAAGGAGAAAATTTGCAGCTCAGGGTTGTCATGAGGGCTCCTTGGTTCTCTCTGAGGTTGGTTGTTTTCTTGCAGACGTTCCATTATCCAGCTAGATAATACCATCCATGCTATCATTACTAGCACTGATGATGTTACCTAGTTTGGGTAATGAAACGTCTGCAAGAAGGCGACCAAGCTAAGAGAGCACCAACCAAGGACCCCTCAACTTTTGAAGAACTTTCCTTGGCATCTTTGTCTGTTTTGGAACATAAGATCGGGCCTCCTTTACATTTTGTTATGGGAACTCCCTTCAGGTTGACTATCTCCTCCTCCTTGCATATCCCTACACTACCTCCTCATCCTGAGCTACAGCAGTCCCCTTTGTTGTGTCTCCTTTTGCAGTTGTAAATCATAGTTGAAAAATAGGAGCTGCCTGGAAAAGCACCTGCCTTCTCTTTTTTCTCTCTTGTCTGCCTAGGTCTCATTTTCTCTGCTATTGGCACAGCTGGATTAAGGCCAATTGATGCCTTAAGGCAGGGGCCCCCAAATTTGGAAGCTTTAAGACTTGTGGATTTCAACTCCCAGAATTCTCCAGACAGCAAAGCTGACATGGAGGCTTAGCTTAGCATAGCCAGCTGGAGAAATCTGGGAGTTGAAGTCCACAAGTCTTCAAGCTGTCAAGTTTGAAGACCTCTGCAGTCTTGAGAGCCTGAGATTACAGATTAACAGAGTTAGGTCATCTAGTCCAACCCCCTGACCCTACACCATTTCTGACAAATGGCAGTCCAATCTTTTTTTGAAAGTCTCAAGTGATGAAGCTCCCACAACCTCCGGAGGCAAGTTGTTCCATCGGTTGGTTGTTCTCGCTGTCAGAGAACCCTTGAACTGCAATGAGATCAAATCAGTCAATCCTAAAGGAAATCAACCCTGACTGTCTTTGGAAGGACAGATACTCAAGGTGAAGCTCAGATACTTTGGTCACCAGATGAGAAGAGAGGATTCATTGGAAAAGACCCTGAGGTTGGAAAAGATGGGAGGCAAAAGGACTGATGGCAGTGGATGAGATAGTTAGTGTCATCGATGCAATGAACATAAATTTGGGCAACTCCAGGAGACAATGGAGGACAGTTGGAGCCTGGCATGCTATGGTCCATGGGATCACAAAGAGTCAGATACAACTTAGCCACTGAACAACTACGAAATAGCCTTTCATTCCTAATGCTGAATGAATGAACTGCCTGTAGTATGTCTAGTCTTTATCAAAAGGGCAGGACAAGAAGCAATGGGTGGAAACTAATCAACAAGAGAAGCACTAAGAACTAAGGAGAAATTTCCTGACAGTGAGAACAATTAATCAGTGGAACACCTTGCCTCCAGAAGCTCCAACACTGGAAGTTTTTAAGATGTTGGATCACCATTTGTCTGAAGTGATGTTGGATTTCCTGCCTGGGCACAGGGTTGGACTAGAAGACCTCCAAGGTCCCTTCCAACTCTGTATTCTATTCTATTCTATTCTATTCTATTCTACTCTATTCTAAAACACTGTATAGATATATTTAAAAAATAATCTACTCTTCCTTGCTTTGAGAATTTCTTCCTTACCTGGTCCTCTGTCAGCAGGATAAGGCGGGTTACCAGAATGTTCACGATATTGCCCAAACTTGAGTCTTGGAAAAGTTTAGCAACCTGACCTCCAGGAAACAAGGAAACACCAGTGTTAAAAAGAAGATGGATTCAGCATTGTGATTGATCAGAAATGGCATCCTGCAAAGGATTGGCAGAACATGGAAGAACTTTTCAAGCTAAAATGAGAGTGTAGAGGAATGAGGCATTATTTAAGGGAGATTTTGTGGTTAACCATATCTCACTTCCACCAATCTGTTCTCCTACCACGAAGACTCTTTTTCATAAAGATCAGTGTTCTGTCCCTATCAAGCAGTGTTGCGGCCCACCAATAAATTTCACTGTCCTGGGCATTATCCTCTTTCTTCTAAACTTTGGCTGATAGCTATGAAAAGCCACAGTGGTGCAGTGGTTAGAATGCAGTATTGCAAGCTAACTCTGCCCACTGCCAGGAGTTTGCTTCTGACTGATTCAAGGTTGACTAAGCCTTCAATCCTTCTGAGGTTCAGTAAAATGAGGAGCCAGATTGTTGGGGGAAATATTCTGACTCTCTAAACCACTTAGAGATGGTTGTATAGCACTGTGAAGCAGTATATATAAGTCTAAATCAGGGGTTCCCAAACTTGGCCACTTTAAGACTTGTGGACTTCAACTCCCAGAATTCTCCAGCCAGCAGACCTGGTTGGAGAATTCTGGGAGTTGAAATCCACAAGTCTTAAAGCTGCCAAGTTCACACAGCATTTACATGATGAACAACGATCATTGAACTGGACAGAAGAAAATGATTACATTCTATCTGATTTTTACATTTAAAAAGTAAAAGTATTTTTCCACAGATATAATTTGCTTTATACACTTAATCTCTCATTCTATATCCATTGTTATTGTTTTTTAATCGAAAAATTTCAGACAAGATTTCTGAGTGTTAAACAAAGAAGGGTATAGAATTGAAGTCCACAAATCATAAATGTTTTTATCAAAATCTGCCATTGTATCAATTGGACTCATATGCATCCTGCAGCTACCCTGATTCAAAATAATTTAGTCATGGTTGCTGCAGTAATAATACAAGTACATTTTGAATTTCTGTAATGTTGAAACATGTATACTAACAACATTTTCTCTCAGGTACAAGGAAGATACTTTTCACTTCTTATGTTTTCCTCTAAGCATCATCATTCTGCTGATTGTGATATTAGGACAGTTCTCAAAAAGCAAAAATAATATTTTCACTTATTTTTTTTCAGAATCCCATCTCTTAATCCTTTCGTCCTAAAATAGAGCCAGTTTTTGTTTTTTTTTTTGGCCTGCTTCACCTCCTCGCATCTCCAATTAGAAATCTCAGTAGTCTGCTAAAATAAAATAGCCTAAACAATTTCTCTACACAGATGCAATGACATTCCACAGAAGATGGGGGAAGTAAATTAGCTTCGGTTTCAAATCTCTGGGAGCAGATGTGAAGATTTTTATAATACCATACAGAGATATTCTGCATCTTTATTGCAAATACCTAAAATGCCAAAATAGCTTTTTACATTGGAAATCGAGCTGCACTTATCTTCCATATAATATGGATATAGGAGATAGAGACCAAACCTTCTGTTAGCATGAAATATAAATATCAAAAGACAAACCTAGTAACCCTAAATTCCACAATTTTTCCCAAAATACAGAACATAGGCACATATCCAAGTCTGAATTAATTCAGGGTATCTGAATTTTATTGCAACTGCGCTAAAGAAGAATATATTGCTTTGAAGTTATTCATGCAAATTATTATATTTTTAAAGGATTAGGTTTCATTTAGCAGTTCTGCTGATAATTTATAGCAACACATTTGTTCTGCAACCACAGACACCCATAACAAATCAGAAGTAAAAGACATGTAGCTATGTGACTAAATTAAGGGCAAAAAAATGCAAGGGTTAATATACTGTTCCAATATATCTATGCAAAGCATATTCCAACAGCATCTTTTTAAAAATATATATTCTGGGTATATTAAGTAATCCCGTGACCAACATTCCTGAAGCCTGTTGTGCTATACAAATATTCCTCCTACATATAATAATATTAGGATGGAGGGAGGAAAAAAGAAACCACTAACGTTTCTATTAATACCAAGGCAGAACATGAGAGGCATCGAGTACATTTACCAAATATCATCCTCACTAAAGCTGTATTTTATATAAATTAAGATTCAATAACCTTTCTTTTTCAGTTGTGTACCCTGCCTTCTGTTCACCATCATGAAATATTGTTTCACAGTAAAACTGAATTGGGTAAGCATAATTCAGTTTATTTTTCTTTTCTGATTTACTGTTTTAATATAAGTTGACATAAAACTAATTACATCTGTGAATCATTATTTTACAGAGTATTGACAGGTACTCAATAAGTTTGGCAATCAATGAGAGAAGACTACTATTTTCCTTAAATGAGATATAGAATTATTCTATATAATTTGTAGAATAATTTTCCTGTATCTCATTTGCACAGAATCTGTGTAAAGCACAAAAGGAATACAAACTGATGAGAAATGGAATTTCTCGTGATGAAAGACTAGACTAGTTTATACATGGCTTCTTAAATATTAACAATGCATATTTCTTCCTCGTATCTGGAATGGCATTAAGATGAGCACAAACATTCCCCCTTTGTCCCAGCATTGCAGACTTAATATAAATCAGGTCCCTCATACCATCTATCAGAGGGGAGTCAAGTTGGTGTTTAGCAGAAAAGTACAACCAGGAGTTTTGTGATAACTTGCATGCTAACACATTTATTATTGCTTGCAAGTTGACTGTGATTCCAGAAAACTTAAGTGATAGGAAATGTGTTAGTCTTTAAGATTTCGTAAGATTCTGTCATTTTGTACTTGCCATTTCTTTTTAAAAAAGTTTTTTTAAACAAACAAACAAACAAAACTTCCTTAATCATTCAGTGTTTCATCTGATTACATATTTTGTGTCTTCTACTCCCTCCTCCATCATTGTCATATTGTATTTCTATCAAAGCTTCATATTTTCATTTAAATTGTTACATCATTCTTCCTGTTTCTTACCTGTATATTAATTCATTAACTATCTAAATTTTATATACATATATATATATATCTTCTCTAACCATTGATATAATTGCCCCTATACTTTAAAATTCTCAAATTTATCCTTTTCTTTAATTACCAATGTTAATTTATTCATTTCTGCACATTCCAATATTTTCTTAATTACTTCTCCCTCTGAAAGGATTTTGTCTGCTTTCCAATTTTATGCAACTTGCCATTTCTTCTTGAAGAAATCTCAAATGTACACATTTTTTTTCTAAGTGCAATCATTCTGTCTTAGCATTCACTGCTCTGTGCAACAAGAATGACAATTGCAGATAAAAGCGCATAGTGCAGAGCTCAAAAAAGTCTAGTTATGGGAACAACGATCAGGCACAGGGATTGCCAGGAATCTTTTCTGAAAATGACAATAGAGCTACTGTGTGAGCAATTTCAGCCTGCAAGAGGTCTACTTTCAGAGGGCAGTTTTCACCAAAGCATGCTATGTTCAGAAACCAAAGACTGTAAAACTTAGAAAAAATCCTGCTTATTATCAGTCCTTTCCTTTTAAACACTCGTGTGCAACTGCCCTTCCTCTGCCAATCTGGGATTATCTATTTATGCTAAAAGGCTTAGGAATTCTGATTTCCTAGAGTTGATTAAGGAATGGATCTGCTAAAACATAGTAGCATAATGGGCCTGGAATTTACAAGAAACATTTCACATTTTTAATGTTTCAGGCAATCATTATATCATATGTAGCCATGATCTCTAACTAAAAAGTCTATTTGACCATGGTAATTCTTTGCTCTTTAAGTGACTATTAATCATTACCACAAATAAAAACCTTCAAATATTAGTAACTACCGTGTTTCCCCAAAAATAAGGGTCTTATATTTTTTTTGAACCCTGAAATAAGTGATTAGCCTTCTTTTGGGAGATTTCTTATTATTTTGGGGTGCATGGAGCAAGATGGGGCTCCTCGTGCTGTCTTACCTGATTTACAGCTCTGTCTCCCTAACCAGCTGTGCATGCGTTTAAATATTTTTGGGGAGGGCTTATTTTTGGGAGGGCTTATTTTAGCACATGCACTCAAAAGCCCAATTGGGCTTATTATCAGCAGCTGCCTTATTTTAGGGAAAGCAGGATAAAATAGCTTATTTTATTGGATGACATCACTTTCATTTCAAGTTGTATGTTTGTAATTTTATTATAGTCATTTGGTTGTCCATTATAGGATATTGAAAGCTAAAGTAGATAAAACTTGATAAAAATGTGTGATCCACTCCCAAATCTGTTTATATCTGCTTTTCCCAGCCTGGTCGCCACTAGATTTATAACCACTACAAATTCCAGCATTCTTAACCAACATGGCTATGATCTCCTGCTTGGGTATTCTGAAAGTTGACCCAAAACATTTGGAGGGTACCTAGATGGAAACAGATGACTTCTGACATAGTCTTACAACATTCTGTAATGACTTAATCAAGGCAACAGCATCCTATTATATTCTCCAATGAATAAATGTCCATGAGAGTGTTTTTTTTCAAAAACACTTTTCCTTATATTAACTAAGAAAACAAATAGCAAATAGATGTATACAAATATTCAAGCAAACAACATACAAATAGTTCTTTATTAAATGGGATCAAAATATGAAAATCTAAAATGATGTTTCTAAAATGACATATCATTTGAAAGACAGCATGGTTACTGCTTCAGATATTGAACTTGGTAGAAAACACATATTATAGTTGAGTATTAGCATATCTGCAATATTTTTTGGACAGAGAATTCAGAAAGCTTTCAGGAAATAGCTTCCATTCTCCCTATCCATGGGCATATCTCTTAAGCTGATTCACACTACAGTATCATAGAAACCAGAGTTTCATTCAAGTTTGAATAAGAAGGTAGTGACTGATGGCAATATCTCAAGACTCAGCTGGCTTTCAATCAAACAGGGCTACTATAGAAACAGATATCTTTAACAAAAAAAACCTTTTTTTGTAATGATGCATTCACAAGAAGGCATCAATCTGCAGCTGGTGCCAAGCTCACACAATGTCTTACTCAAGAGCTTCTTTAATAAGATGGGGAAATGATTTACAACACAGAAAAATATTGTCTCCCTATCTGATGTTCCCCACCGCAGCCCCACCTCGTCAAAGAATCCTAGGCATTTACACAAAACATTGAGGTAGTGTAAAAGCCTAGTTAGATTTGAAAAGCTTCCTGCCACAATGGAATTGATGGAGGAGGAACTGTATAGAAAATGAAACAAAATAAATAGAAATCGACTGAACAAGACATTGCAGAAACCAAATGAAGTTGTACAGAAAGAGAAAGGGTTATTTCCAGCTAAGAAAATACTCGCTTTGAAAATACATTTTCAGGTAGATTCCTTGTCTGCCCTGTTCATTTCAAATCTCAAGGTTTTGCTGCCATCCTTTTTCCTTGCTCAAAGAAAAGAAAAAAAATGTATGAAAACTATTTTTTCTTTTGTGTCAGTTCTCAGGTCAAAGATTACTTATTGTTTTTCCTTTTCATAAGGGGAGATGCTCCCGAAAAGGAAGAGTTTTGAAAGGGATTCCAGCATAAAACAGTTCTTTAGGAGCAGAGATTTTTGAACTTATTTTTAAAAGTATGCTTTAAAAACTCTTAAATGAATCACATATCTGCATCATATGCTTGCCACATGGCAAGCAAAATGGTATCTGTACTCATGAGTTAGCAATTTACCCAATTGGAAATGGGAAGGCGAAACAATGCCAAATATTCTTCATCCATCCCTGAAGAGGACTCTAAAAATCACTACTCCGGTACTACTAAGAATATTATTGGCAACAACTGGTGAGCAAACTCCAGTTTATAAGGAATGAGCTAAGTGAGGTGCAAGTAGTGAAGTTAATATACAGCTTATTACTATTTTGTACCACAAGAAACTATTCAATGGTGATATCAATTTTTTTTGCTACCAGTTCTGTGGGTGTGGCTTGGTGGGCATGGCTTGGTGGGCATGGTAGAGGATGGATACTGTAAAATGTCCATTCCATCCCCAATCGAGGGGAAAGTTACTGAAAAATCCCCATTTCCTCCCAATCAGCTGGGACTTGGGAGGCAGAGAATAGATGGTAAGTCTTCAGCTCCTGGCGAAACGTTAGTAAATCCGGGAGCCGTAGAAAGCTACTGCCAACAACATAAGGCAGGATACCAATTTTGCCAGAGTCCTGAAAGATGCCAATCCTTTATAGGGCAATGGAACTTTGTAGAACGAATCTTAGATCTTTGTTCTGTATCATTTTGCCCTTTGGATAATTCTTCACATTACTCAGAAATGTAGAATTCTCACTGCTCACATGAAATTACATTCACAGGCACCTTCCAGGTTTGGCTTTGCCAAGCTTCTGACATCCATGAATAGAAACAACTTTATGAAAGTCAAATTCTCATTTAAAAGAATTGTCTGATATGGCGCCAGTACCCCAGATTTTTATAAATGCAACAAACCATCAAGGAAGATGGTGTCTAATAAATCAGTAACAGCTTCTATTGTAACTTCTTTTTCTTGATTCTCTTGAAATTAAATTTCCCCCTTCCTTAATTCTTATTTAATTTACAATAATTATGGTACATGAGTCAGCTAAACTATATTTTACTCAGGGTTAGGGTTGGGGTTACACTCTTCAGCAAAATAAGATATACATACATACATACATACATACATACATACATACATACATACATACATACATACATGCATACATACATTATTATTTGTAAGGACCTTCTTCATTATAAATCTATATCTTATATGATATACAATAATTAAAAATAAAGTACCATTTATAAAAACTACAGTAAAAATTTATGAAATAACAATATAACACAAGGGTGTCAAACTCAATTTCATTGAGGGCCACATAATTGTGTTAGACCTGAGGGTGCGTGGGGGAGTGGCCAGCTCAACATCACTTGTGTTAGGGGGGATGTGCTGTCTGAAGCACACTGCCAGTGAAAACTGGCTCCAGAGCTCCATTTTTGGATGTGACTGCTTCCTGCAATCCTCTGCCAGCAAAAATGGAACTTAGGGGCATGGCCTTCACAAGCTCAGTTTTTGACTACAACAGCCTCCTGCAATCCTGAAGTTAAAATGGTAACCAGGCAAACATGATAATGATATTCAAATTCCAAGTTAAACATATCTAATGGAAAAATGTAAAAAAAACCAACAACTAGTTGATGTGCCCATGGAATATACAATGAGGAGAAGCAGCAAATACTGGGAATAAGCAACCAAACATATTAAAGAATATCAGAAAAATGAAGAAAACCAAGACCATCAAAGCATAATCACCCAAAGATTCCAAGTGAGATTGAATGATCTGGTAGTCAAACCAATGGTGGGTTGATACCGGTTCACCCTGTTTTGAGGCAAACTGGTAGTAACAGCAGCGGGAGACTGCACCCACCTGACCGGATGTTCTCAAATATGAACTGTGCATGTACAGAAGGTTCACGCACAAGCGAATCGGTAGCAAAGGTAAGTGAAACCCACCCATTTGATACATCCAGCAGAGTAGGGCCACAGACCTGTATTTGGTCACCAGAAGTTTGTTGAAAACTAAGATGATGATGCCTTCAAAACCTGTTGTAAATAGATCTCTGAATTGTTCAAAACAACTAAGTTGATATATGAAAGAACCAAAGTACAAGAGAAGAGGTGTCTTAAAAACCTTTGGTTAAAAAAAAGTACAAAGAGAAATTTAAAAATAATTAGAACACAGGGGGATCAAGACAGGGAATGTTCACAAAGAATGAAAGAAGTCTAAAGAAAGCCCGAAAATTCTCCACAGTGAAAGACGAACTCACAAGCTGGATAAGAAAAGGCAAGAAAATGGGATGCAGAATAGAATAAAGGGGAGAGAGAGAGAAAGGATTGTAAGGAAATACAGGAAAAGAGGAAGGAAGAATAACAGGAGCAGTATGTCTTCCTCTGAGACCGCCTAAACCTAAAAAAGCAGACAATTGGAAGGAAAATATATAAGGAACTGTCTGGAAATAGTAATGGGTAGGAAGAGTGAATACGGATTATGCATTGAGGAGAGAAGAAAGAAACCTACAATTAACATTATGATAGAAGTAAGGAGCTAATTCTCCTTTGATATCTATCATATTGTATAAATATGATACTAATCTAGAATTATTGACTTAAACAGGGAAATTAATCATTTTCTGTGGCTGTTAGTAGCAGAAAAATAGCCCTCTCAATCAGAGTCTTCGGAAGAATGTTTAACAATGTTTAAATGCACACACACACTGAACTTTCCCACTATCAGTTCTCCATAGAAGTAAAAATAAAAACAAACTTCTGTGCATGGTTGTATGTCACGGTTATTGACATTGATATATTTGTAGTGTTTTGGAAGATGCTTTGTTGGTTTTTAACTACAACATGGCAAATATGGTGGTGGAAGGAAGGTAAGTTAACTGATTCAGTTATGGATTGATTCTGATTTTGCAATTTTCAGATTTCCTTTCAATGAAACTGTTGCTCTGGGAAGGGCACCAAGAATCCCTGAAGCATAATGTAGTACAGTGGAAAACAGCAGCACCTTCTTAACTGTATATTTCAGAGTGATGCTGCTTGTCAAGAAAAGAAGAAAAGATAACAATCAGGGCCTCAAGATAAATTATATCAATGGTAGCACAGTAAACTAATGTGGTGGTGGGAGGCCTATTTATGTGCCAGCATTGAGGGCTACTCATGGTGAAAAGGCCTTCTTACAGAAAGAGAATAACCATAGGTATCAAAACAAAGCTGAAAATATGAGATTCAAGGTGAAAAATCTAAAGTAAAACGGGATCTCTGAGGTATATGGAATGAAAGAAATGAAAACGAAGCACCTTGAATCAGAGTGGCCATCAAAATTTAATTAGAGGAAAAAATGTAAAAACCGTATGTTCTGAAAATATTTCTGAAGAACTGCAAATGATAGGTCTTGGAAGAGAGGAAAGAGAATACATGAATATCCTACATTTCTCCCTCAACGATAGTATGAGGCAAACAATCTTCAGAGTTTTAGCTGTCAAAAGCTTACAGATGTAAACATAAATATATATGAGAAGTCTCTTACGGGAAAATCACTTTTATGGATTTACTTGCAAGATTGCATTATGTCAAAAGTTAGCTGTGAAGACAAAAGGCAATCAATTGTCACAGACTAGCATTTATCTTTGATCTCAGTGGTAGTCTAGATCCACCATGTTTTATCCTCTTCAGGTGTAAACAATATTCACACAAAAGTCTATTTTAAGAAATGCCATCCATCTTCTGAAGAGAGTTCCTGCACATGGCAAAGGTAGTCAGGAACCATTTCAACAAGAGGAAGAACATTTGTATCCAAACAGATGAGGAGAAAGGAGACACAGATGGTATTTAATTTAGTGACTTGGAGATGGTGTGAAGTCAACAATCTCTTAATCAAATGACAAATGATACAGATAGAGATAGAAACAGACATACAAAGATGGTAGAGATGATAGAGACAGAGATTATGGAGACAGCAACAATGGAAATGAAAATGGAGAGGAGAAGGAGGAAGGAGAGGGGACAACAAGGAGGAGGGGGAGGGAAGGATGACAGATAACAAAAGTAGTATTGCAGTGTAAAAATAATCCCTTTATATATGTGTCACTACCTGAAAAACTGGTCTTTCCTATCTTCTGGTGCAAGTACAAAGAAGGCAAGATATATGCAAAAGATTGCATAGTTTCCTATGGCTACGTTTTCAGTGTTGCCCTAAAATTTTCTGTTCTGCAGCATAAAAGAGTTGTGGTAGCACAGTGGTTAGAATGCAGTATCGCAGGCTACTTCTGCTGACTGCTAGCAGTTTGATTCTCACTGGCTCAAGGTTGACTCAGCCTTCCA